>CABFWO010003113.1:26669-71101 GCA_902155825.1 Timema genevievae | reverse complement strand
TATATATATATATATATATGCGCCTAATTAAAAATAATGATGCTAATAATAAAAATAAAAATAATAAAATAAAATTTTAAAATATTATATTATTATCATTATTTTTTTAAATAGGTCTATATAAATACTGACCATAACCAAGCAAGTTTATCTTTCTTTACTCACAAAAACAGTTGGCACAATGTGTTTCTAAAAGTTTTTCTTTAAATTCAAAGTGGAGTAATGCAGTGTTTGTGTTATCTATACTTTCTTCTTTGTGTTTGATAAAGGCAACAATGTCGAAATATTATTCTATTTGTGTTAAAATGTGTGTGTGACTACTTCTATAGAAGACAGAAGAAAGGAGGAAGATGTCACCTTTATACATTGGATTCTTCCCACATTTTTTACTCTTTCCTTCCTCATATTTACTCTTAGTAGTTTATTTTTATCCTTTTTCTTTAGTTTTATCAATTTCTTCTACTATAAAATTATTTAGCTACCTAATTTTTAAACGGATGGGTGAGTAAGTATTTTTCACTTGGATTCAGGCTCTCTTCACTGTGAAATAATATTTTAAATTTGAATAAACTCAAAATTCTCAAGATAGAATAAAAAAAAACTGAATACTTTTGTTTTACGATTTTTGGAATAATTTTCAAATTTTTCTTGAACAATTAGTAAAACTCTTGGGGGTGTGTTAAGTCCATTTTTTTAATTCGAAGCACATTCTGATTGAATATATGAAGTATTCTCTAGACGAATTGAAGTTTGAATATTATTTTGTTTGTCTTTGCTGAAAAAATATATTTTATTTATATATAACTTTATCCACTAAAATTACTTTGAAAATGGTTTATTGCACAATTGTTTTGATTATTTAGTCTAATGCTGATAAATCAAGTTATCACAAACTACAGTTCAAATATTTAAGATTTTTTTTCAATTGAATATTGTCTTGTACTATTTATACATAACAGCTCAGAATAACAATAATTGACCATTATTGATGATGATTCGTATTGTTGAAGTAAGATTTTTTTGAATTGAAGTCGAAGCTGATATTTGTTTCAAAGCCAAGTCAAAGTTTCGCACACTCCTAAAACTTAACTTGAACTCAAATTTTTGAGTATTCACACATTTTCTACTAAAAATATTGTCCTCTTTTCACAAACCAAAGTCGCTCTATTGTCATGTTCCAGAGTTGCTGTCTGTGACTCCAGACTTTGTGTTTGGTGTGATCTCGGCTATAGATGGAGAGAGAGATCCACGTAATCTCATGTTTCTATTTACAATGTTGCCATCCTTCATCAAAAACTTTCCTCTGGGACACCTCACAGAGGAGATGTTCGAGGTCATCTCCTGCTACTATCCTGTAGACTTCCGCTCTGTGAGTTCCAAATAAGTGAACATTTTAACTACTCATCTTTGTATGCTAACATAAAATAATTTAAGTAAATTTCTATATGGGTTAAATCTGCCTGTGTACTTGAAAATCCTATTCCTGATAATCATCAACTGTTTCCAGCCTGTGATCAGGTCAATTTAGTCAGATGTCTCCATCTTCCTCTACCCTTCCACCATTCTTCCTCCTTTAATCACTTCCATTCTTCTCCTCTCACTTGTACACTTTATATAATCTCTTCTTCCCATCTCTTTCTTGGTCTCCCTTTTGTNCTCCTTCTTTGTTCCCCCCCCCCCCCCACATGTTTATCCTATAATGTTAATAATACTGTATTTGTATTGGTGGGCTCGTTGGCTTTGGCGTCATCCTTGTCTGGTTTTACAGTAATTGGAGGTTGCACTAGGAACTTCTAAAAGGTTTTCTACTCTTTCTTCAGCAAATGTGGGTATAAATTCTCTATGTTTTACTACATTTTACTTTACTCAACCCTACCCCATTATTGTAAATATATTAATATCTGTGATGGGTGATTCAGATATGCATATGCACAAAAAATAGAATATTAGAAATATCACATGTTTTTACAAGATTATATCGGCTTTGAGAAGATAATTTTTGTTGAAATGTTACTAGCAATAAAACAATATAGATAATTTAGCACTAAACAAAATAAATTGCAATTCTTGAGGAGAAGGTAAAACAACTGAACATCACACTAAACAAAAAGAACACACAAAAGTCCCGTGACATGCAATACATACATAATCTCTCGTGACATAATCAGAAAGATGGCTGGCGTCTCTAACCCAGACATAACAACAGTACACACGTTTGATAATCAATAGAATGTTTATTGATGATAAACAACATGGATAAATTTCAAAATGTGGTCTCAATAATTTTTTATTGAGTGTAAACAAAATAACAATGGCGCCAAACGACTATATTAAATTATGTGTTTTGTTGTGTTTTAATTGTGAACTTTGAGGCCCATAGTTTTTTGGTAAGTGTGTAGGCCTTGACCTTCTATCCCCCTTTCAATGTTTAATTTATTGAGTGTAAAACAAAAGAAACCTATTCAAACTTTGATTTGGTTTTAGGAATATTAATTTCAGATGTTTTATTCAGTTTATCCTCTATTGAAAAAAAAGGGAATTCCACCCCTCTTTCTATTGATTGATTAAAAACAAATACTTTCAAATTAACAAACAATTAAGTAGAACCTACTTCGGTGGCCGTATGCTCCAAGACACTAGTCTCAATGTAGACTAGACTTACGATGACGGGAAGCTCGAGGTTTGAATCTTGGCCATGTGTACTGAGGGTGGTTTTTACTAAATGGTTTTCTACTTTCCCTCCACACAAATGCGGGTACACCTCCTCTAAATATAAGTTTTCTAATACCTAAAATGACTAGCCTAATTAGTACATAAGCATATAATCTGAACAGGTAGCTATAAAAAAACTGCAAAAAAAAATCAAGTCGTAGGTTAAATAAGTGGAAATTAGTAGAAATTGAAATGATAGCCCAGCTTTCTGGATGTGTACTGGTCTCGAAAATTTAGTATAACACATGTTTACACAAACTTACATACATAATATGATATTCAAGCTTTCACTTCCACTCGCAGCTTTAACGTATAGAGCAGTGATTTTCAACCTTTTTCAATGTACAGCACACTGAACAAGACTAAAAGTTTCAAGGTACACCATTAGTTTTTTTTAAAAAGATAGATTTTATCATTTAAAAAAATTAGTATTAAGATTGAGTTTAAAAGTTGTCACTAAAAAAAGTTTATCGTGGATTTACAAAGATTTATTTGTATCCTTCAATTTCTTTATTTTTTTCCCCCCTTTAGATCTGCCCCCAAACTCCCACAGCACTTGCTGATCCTTCACATCACACTTGTTGAAAAATGCCGGTATAGAGAGTAAAATTTCTTTTTTAGCAATGCATCTTACTATTTTTTCGGGTTATACGCTTATATACTAATTACACTAATGGACTAGAAATTAGGAAGGCTTAATTTAGAGGAAGTGCACCCACATTCATGTGGAGGGAGAGTGTAAAACCATTTAGAAAAACCCACCTGACCGGGATCAAACCCCAATCTTCCCGTATTTGGCAATTTAGTCCAACATGAGATTAGCGTGTTAGACCACGCGGCCACTGAAGTGGGTGAGTGTAAACTAAGTGGTTGAATGTCTATTGTTTTTTCTCACTGCTATTATTTGGGCTTTACAACATAGATATCAGCACTGGATCTTGATCTAGGTAGATAGATAAAAGGGCTGAATCCGAATCTTAGAAAACATATGATAATTGAGAGGCTTGCTTATCCAAAGATTCTATTTCTATAGAAAACAAAAATACAACTAAATGTTAAAATGATTCCTAAACACATTCATTTAAATAGTAAATAAATGGTCTGTGGTCTGGTAATTTAATATTCAGTGATTCGATAATATAAATTTCATGTTTGATTTTGAATTTATTTTTGAGCGCTGATGATACTGCTTATTGGTGGATCTAGCACAACATAATTATAGGAAAAACTTAACAACCAAACCCCAGACAAACAATCTATTACCTAAATGATTGTATGAATGCTAAAATTAATGCATTATATATCAAAAATATTACATTTAGCTACTATTAAGGGTGTGTTAAACTTTGACCTACCTTTGAAACAAATTTTGGCTTTGAAGATTACAAAGCTTTGCCAATAAAATTTTGGACAGCTAAAAAACTCAATTTATGATAATTTATTAGAGGTCTGTGAAGCTTCAATAATATCAACCAGGATTCAAATTTTATATTATTTGATAATTCGAATCAACCAAATTGGAAAAAAAATCTAAGGTTGTTACAAATCCCCCAATGTGGCCAAAACACGTTAATATATATTTTAATAACAATTTTATTCTTGTGAGATAAAGTAAATGCTTATTAACAGGAAATTGTATTGACAGGAAAATAAGCCATACCTTTTCCCCAAAAGACCCTTTTTCAACCCTTCCACTGCTATAGCCGTTAATAAACTTTAGGTATTTTGCATTGCCCATGCTCTTAATAAACATTTACGAATTTCATTCACCAGTGCTAAATACATTTATAAACTTACGGCTCTAACTTTCTGTACTGCTAACACCATCTATTGACTTTACTTTGGAACTATTATGAATTATGTTCTGTGTTCTTGTATACATTTCTTGTTGAACTGATGGATCAATATTCATCACCGATCACGCAACTGTTTACTATGAAATGCATCTTCGGTCGTGTTTTCTTTGTGTTGTTTTAGTCAAATTAGTAGTTTAGGAGTCATTTATTACTTAATTCTTTCAGTCATTTTTATAAATATATTTTCAATAGTTACATAGTTTATGCTTAGAAGAACGTTTATAATCATAAAAAGAGGTGACAATTAAGCATAAAATTACTTCCATTCAAATATTTTCTTAATTCGGCAAAGACATGCATACAGGTACTTCCTAATTTAGTAGCAAAAGCTTTAAGACCTTTTTACAGCCTATAATAGCACCCTTGGAAAATACTTACCAAATGTGTTAACTTTGAGGACTGTAATATATTGAAACAGGTTATAATCACCACAACATTTGGTGCGCTTTTGCACTTAACTTTCACAAGGTGAACTATTGTTGCATAAATATGTTGAATAACTTATATTTGAACATGATAGCTTATAGCACTAGGGTCCAAAACTAATCTAACAGGTTTTTTTTCTAATGTAAAATGTTTAACAATGAGGTGGCCCAGTGGCTAAATAATTTTATAGTAGTGGAATTTTTCCATTATTTTTATTTTTATCAATTTTCCATTATTATTAAAAAATTATAATGTGTATCTCTTTTTATCTTACATAATTCTAGCATATTTAACTAGCATATGATTCAATTCGATAATTATTTGAAATTCACAAAATATTATTTGCATTGATTCATACTCAAAAAAACCTACTTCACAGATGACTTTCAATTATTATTGCCATCCTGAGCTATTATGTCTGTTAAAAATCAATATTCATATTTGAAGTAATTGAATTATACATCTGGCATCGGGCAGCGACTGCCTCCAAAATTTATGATGATGTGTCAGCCTCGATATCGACGAAATAAACTCTTTTACAACCCGATCTGGCCGCTTTACTCCCCAACTAGAGCAACTTTGTTGTGAGTAGTCAGCATTCCTCTTTAATCTTCTAATTCGTTACATCATACTTGCTAAGCCAGCGTTTTCAATTACGTACAAGAAAGTTATGTAAATCAAAACAAACATCCCAACATACATAATATTAATTTGATTTATTAATTCAAACGTTTTAAATCTGTAATTAAAAATGTTCATATTGATTTTACTACATAATGTTGTATAAATAACTATAATAATAAAAAAATTTAAGCATAAAACAAGTAACAAAAAATATTCTAACTTTGATTCGAGAATATTTCAGATATTCGATTCGAGTTTTCTTCGAATTGAAAAAGTGGACTTCTCACACCCGTTATATTTTCTACAGCAAATTAAAAATTAGTCTGAATAGTAAATTGGAATTCAATTTAAAATTAAAATTTGGATTTGTAAAATAGTGGATTCGACCTATCTCTTAACTTGTGTGGTGAATTTTGATCAAAATGGGCTCAACTTTGTGTAATTTTAGCCACTAGGTCCCATTGCTTTACTGTACATTTCATTAATCCTAAAGTCAAGAATTTATTTTCATATTCTAACATATTTGTGTCTATTTCTTCTATAATCAATTTACAACCAGTTTCTAAGTTCATTGCGCTCCATTGGTCTTATCATTATCCGGCCCTGTGGTGTATTGGTCATTGCATCTTACTACGGACCTAAGAGTTCTGGTTTTGATTTCCGGCTGGTACCTTGAGTATCTTTCTCTTAAGAGGAATTATCCTAACCGTCACCAAGGATTGGTAAATTAGACTTAAGTTAGGTTTAAGACTCCCACACCTCCATATTCTCTATTATTACTTCATTCTATTATGCATATGTGTAGACAGCCTCCATAGGTGTACCTAGGCAATACTCTGTGCCACCAGAGCGGCAAATAGTCTACATATAGGCAACCAAATGGAATGGCATGTCCTTCCCGGTCAGTAATACCACACACACACAAGAAAAAGGTCTTACCCTTAGTAGATTTTCATTTAAGCTTATCATTAGTAGATTTTCATATATTTAACCTAAACTCTTCTTCTTTAATGTTCTAGTTTAAAACTGATCCAAGCGCAGTAACTCGAGAAGATCTTGCTGCGGAGCTGGAGAACTGCTTGACTGCAATTCCAGACTTCTCTGAGCTATGCTTACCACTGCTAATGGAGAAGCTGGATTCCAGCTTGAGAATAGCCAAACTGGACAGTCTAAGGCTCTTGGTGAGTAGATCAAGAAGAATGTAGTTCCATAAAATATATTTCTTGGTTACACACGGTTTTGAATGTTTGGAAATATTCCTTTTTCATATAAAGAGACACACATAAAAACACACAATTATATTTCAAATTCTTCAAGAAGAATCTAGCTCCACATACATAATATCTTTCTTGGTGTTTTATGTGTTTTTTTAAAGTGTCTTTATATGAAAAAGTAATATATTTGAAAATTAAAACAAAGTGTAACTGTGGAGGTTTGAAGAAGTGAAGTGTAAAAGTGTATGAAGAAATGATGAGAGAAGTGTGTTTGTTCCTATTTAGGCCTAACTTACTGTCCTTTCAGGTTGGCTTCCTTCACTATCACTTACTGTACATCATTGTACAGTGTTTTTACACTGTCTTATTATACATTTTAATCCATCAGGCAATAATTTAAATTAATTAATCTGATTTAGGTATATTTTTTTTGTAACATTGTCTTGATAATTAGGGCTATACCCAATTATTCCATTTAATCATGTAAGTTCCGAACTAAGGACTATTAGTGCCTGAGATTGATATCATAGGGAACCTCAAATCACTTGTACCTTACCTGCTTTCACAACATGCTTGTTTTAAGGGGGGTATTACAATGTCATGTATTATAAGATTCTACGAATTAGGCTTCTATATGCTGAAAGCCCCACTGTTGGGCTCCAATTGTAAAACTTACGAAGAGACGACTTTTAATTTTAACATCTGTCCCTGGCTAGCTCAGCTTCTCTTATCAACGCGATTATCATATAAGTAAATTCCCACATATACAATAAATATAATTTGATCACTTTTATATTAATTTATTATTAGAACATATTCTTGTTATATGTATTACTATGACAATTTACAACTTCAGTCTGCACCATTGACCCGTTCCTACACCAGTCACTGTACACTAAATCATAGTTAAATATGTGGCGACAAGCAACACACGTCTTGTCGTCACCCCGGTCACTGTGTGTGTTTCTCTACTGGAGTAACAGTCAGAATTTGTTTCTCCCTCGTGTATTTTTAAATTATGATGACATTGACGATTGCATCAGAGTGGACTGACAATCTCGACCTATCACAAGAGAATAGTTTGAATTCTGGCTTTCTGGTTGGCTGGACAATGCAACCGCTCCGTACTGAGGAAAAGGTGTATTTCTCTTAAAACGGAAACTACCGTTGCATCATTCAACGCACCCAGTAAGCACATTTAAAATAAAATAAATGTATTGCCTTCCAAACTGCCTGAAAGGTTTAAATATTCTAAAATGCAAATGAATGATTAAAAATAATATTATAAAATAAAGAGAATTCTTGAATTTAAATATAAAATGCAAATAAAATATTAAAACTGCAGTCTCATCCTTCCTTTTCAAAACAACATAGGGTTAACAAGTTTGGACATTACAGTATTTTATAAAAGTTCATTAATTAAAGAAATATGTTGTAATTTGGACTATGTATCTCAAAATTAGCAATTATCGGCACATTAAAAAAAGGATTATTCATAGGGGTGTGCAAAGCTTCGAAACTTCGACTTGGCTTCGAAAATAATTTCGGCTTCAAAACTTTGCCAATAAAAATATTGACTGCTAAAACTACTCAATTTATATTCAATTACGCCATTCTGAGCGGTTTTGTACATTACAAATTAATATTTATATGGATAAAATCCGAAGTAAATGAATTGCATGTTGTATAACTTGATTTATTGGTTTGAAAAAAAATATTACAAACAATTGTGCAATAAAACTTTTTCCAAGTCATTTTAGTGCAAAATAATTTAAATAACAACACTATAATATTTTTTCAAGCCTAAAACAGCTAATAAAAAATATTCGAGCTGCGATTCGGCTTCGAGAATATTTTATATATTCAATTCGAGTTTGTTTTGAATTGAAAAAGTGGACTTCGCACACCTCTAATTATTCATATTAGAAATTAAGTAATTTTTAAAGGGAAATAATAGACTAAAATTTCTATTTCTTCATCACTATTTCTTGTATGCATATTTGATCACCAAGATTTTAAAATCTGAGTCATAGCTACATCTTGAATCTCAAATCATTGGATGTTATATATGAAAAAAGTGCATTGAGCAAAAACATTTAGTGATAAATAAAATGATAGAATATTAGGAAAATGGTAGAGCACAAATAAAAGTAACAACACTGACACATATTTACACACACTTCAATATTTCGATGCTATTGTAGCATCTTCCTCAGTATAATTACTACTTCCTGAGGAAGATGCTACAATAGCATCGAAATATTGAAGTGTGTGTAAATATGTGTCAGTGTTGTTACTTTTATTTGTGCTCTACCATTTTCCTAATATTAAATCATTGGATGTGTGACACTTTTTTTTTTACATTAACTCACTGCCTCTGTCATAAAATCTGCCGATTACTTTTTCAGTCACTTCTGGTAGAGATAGAGTGATAAAACTTGAAATATAATACTAATTCACATGAAACGTTTTTTATATAAATTTGATCTAGATCTATCGCGCAAAGCTGTCATTTTTCGGCTATCATAGATTTAGACAGTAAATTACACAGATTTGGGACCTTTTACCCACTTCTTAAATTAAAAACTATAAAATGGATAGTATAAAAAACAAGTTTTTCAAAACTATACCTCATATTTCAATTAATGTACACTAAAAAGTAGTAAATAATGTTTTTTTTTTCTGCACACGATTATATCAGTTGAGAATATTAAAAAATAAACAATTAGGAAATAAATGCCAATAAAATATAAAATTTGACATTTACTCCTGCATCGTAAAGAAAGTGAACAAGCGTGACCTATACAAGTCTAACAAAATCCTTGGTAAGAATGTGATGAACTCTCCTATGGAAGTGTACAGTGGGTTCAGAACAATCTACCATTAAGGACAGTTTTATACATATTAAAAGAGACGGCATCGTGATAAGACTCCAAAACTAGATACTTAACCAGTTTTATTAGCTAATCTATTCTTAAAAATTAGACTCAATTTTTTTAGTCAATTCTTAACATAATTTGTATATTTTAAAAATTATTTTGTCATTTATTATTAGTAGAATTATTGTTGGTGGTACTTTTAAAATGAACACAGTAAAGATTGTGAGCATTGAGCAATAAATAAAATTAATGAGAACCATGTAAATGGTCTTTGAAATATATTAATCACTCCGTAGTCCTTCTCCCCCACCTACTACTATGTCTGTAAAATTATTTTAATTGTAGCTTTTAATTGTTTGAAAATGAGTTAAAATTACAAGGGTGATATTTTTATTACTGCACAAATACATTATATTTTTTATAATATAGGCCTATGTTATGTTTTTGAATTTTAGAGAGCTGCATGCAACAATTTTACAGCATCTGCACTAGGCCAGCACTATATGGAACTATTTCGTCTCATGCAGTTAGAGCTGCTGCCAGGCTCTGACCGAGAACTAAAAGATGCCTCTCTGTTGGCTCTATCAGCCCTGGTTCGCCTCTTCTCTTCATCTGCTCTAGACAAGCACGAGGCAAAGTGGTTACCCGATCTCCTAGCTGCTGTATACAGATGTGAGTTGTTAATACCGGTGTACGCATTACTGTGTGTATTCCCTACTTATTTACTATGTATTGGTAGAGACCCTGATTTGGGGTAAATAGGAATGGATGGGAATGACATTTTTATATCAAAACGGGACGGGAAATTAGTCAAAATATCGGGATCGAGACGGGAATTAGAAATTATAAAAATGACGCTTTAGATTAATTCTAGATTAAAAATATATATTATTTTTTTAAACTAATATGGTAATACTTGTAAAAGCTTTGACATTATTAAATATAATACAAACAATATATCATAAAAACATAATAATATAGATAGGAGTGTGCAAATAGCATTTTTTACTGAAACAAATAGCAAAATTTTGAACAACAATTAAATAAAGCAAATCGAATAATTAATTTTAATACATCATTATTATTAGTTAATCTCTTTTGAAAATGATGTTCTATATATTTCAACTACAAGTGTAAGAGTGTAAAAAATAAAAAATAAAATTTTTACTCTTCTTAAATGTCCTCTAGAATCTTAAATATTCTCTATTTTAACACCTCTTGAATGCTATCTAGGTTTGAAACACCTTATATATTTTTTAGGTCTAAATCCTCTTAAAGATGATTTAGGTTTTAAACCCCTTAAATATTATTTAGAAATGAAATGCCTTAAATGTTTCCTAGGTGTGTAACCCTTTAAATATTCTCTATTTTTGAAACCTCTTGAAACTTTTCTCTGTTTAAAGCCCCTTTAATGTTCTCTAGAAATGACATCCCTTAAACTTTTTTGTTTAACGCCCTCGTAATCTCAACTCTTTGTTTGGTTGCTAACAACAGACAGGCTGAGGCTAATAAATAGTTGACCTTGGCAAGCTACTTCCTCCCCCCTATTTCTATGCCCCAAAAGATGGTAGAGTATAAAATAGCTCTGTCCTTCTCTAAATCTTTCAAGCTCTCTCGCTTGCTAAACCTAACAAATAACTGTTGATAGACATTGACTCTGAGCTTCCCAATTGGTTTGTCTCACCACAGGCAGTAAAATATTTACTTGAAAAAAATTATGAAAAATTCAAAACAAAAATATGATTTTGAAATTGTTTATTGATTTTAGATAAAATAAATATTATTTAAAATCTTTATCACATGAATTTAGGTCATGTGGTGGTGAAGATAGTTGAATGTATTTAATTTTGTGAATCGAGCAGGCTATGTGGCATTGAATATAATCGATTATTGAACTTGTTTAAACTATCAATAGTTATTCAATATTTCTTCAAGACGAACTATTTAAAATGTACAAGTTATTTACTAAGAGAGAATAAGAAAAAAATACTTCCCGGAACATTATTTTTTTAACAAAAATAGTGTGATCATCATTTATTAAAAGTGGTCACTAATCTCGGTAGAAATATTGTGGAATAATAATTATGTCAGTGTCACAATCAACTAGTCATTTTATAACCATGTCCTTTTGTGTCAATACATATATATTAAAAAATATCGAACTAATCGATCTTTAACCTATAAATCGATAAGGCCCATCTTTCGTAAGGTAAACAAATGAAAATAATTTGTATTATAAGCTTGCGCCTCATACATATTAATAATAATTATTTTATAATTTAAAGTTTTATTTGTTTTAAATTGTGAATTGTGTGTGGTAAACATGAATATAATATATTAGAATAATAGCTCAAAATGTTTAAGATTGAAAATACTTATATTTATTTGCCGAAGCTTCGAATTTTTCGAAGTAAATTTTGTTTGTCAAAGTCGAAGCTAATTAATATTCCCTTAGACTTCAAAATTCTTTAAGCTTCCCACACTCCTATTATTAACTATACTTGTATTTTGATTAAAAAGGTCTGATAAAAATTATTATTTTTAGGAGGGGAGGATGTTTTGAAAAATATAACAAATCAACTTTAATATGAATAGAAAAATTACAGCTAAAAGGTTTTATGTTTTTAACTATTCCTGGCCTACTATAAACACAGGTATTTGATTAACATCTATTTAAAAAATATCTTTATATAATATTTTATTTATTTAAATACAATTTTCAAAACGAAGGCTTACTTGTTATAAACTAGTTATTAATCTTTTTAAATTATACATACATGGTAGATTACATTATAGCTTGTACCGAACTATTTTTACAAGACAAAAAAGATTAAATTTTGATCATCACATAAGTCAATCGCCAAAGTACAGAGAAAGCATTATTTCCATATTTTCAATTTTAAGGTTCATGCACTTATCTGACATAATGTTGGAACAAGCAGAAAAAGCACGCTCACTGTCAATATTAGACACGGGTATTCACATTGCTTTAATGCTGTTGATAGCAAACTCTTCGTGGTCTTCTCTGAGTCCACGCAATATGTTCAAGATATCCACTTTTTTACTCTCCTTTTGCATGGTTTTCACTATGGTCTGTAGAGCACAATATCCTCTCTGAAAATTAATTTCAGGGCAACATTTCAAAAAATGTTTTGGACGGATCGGAGTGATGAAGTAAATTCAGTTTTATAAGGCACTGCCTACCTAAAGATCGAAACTGACTAGTAACACTTGCTTACTTTAAAGTTGGAAGATTTTTTAGTTCTTCCTCTGTTTTATCTCTGTAGTTCATGTCAGAAATGAGTTTAAAATTATTAGTTTGTTGCTCTTTGATTTTACCCTACAACTTGTGACTGAAGGCATAGTTAGAGCCTTCAAGTGTGGTAATTAGTTCCTCTAATTCAGAGCAGTGTTCAATTAAAAATGTTGCTCTGCACTCAATTAACATTAGGGTTTCTTTATCATTTGACATATCCTGGAAATACTTAAGCACTGGTGTCACCCTATCCATTGGGGAAAAATAGTCTACTAGATCAACCAAATACTCATAAAGGTACACCACCGAATAAACCAAGAGTTCCACCGCGTTAAATTTGAACTTGGAAATAGCTTAAGTGACTTTTCACCATTACTGTATTTCTTACTCAGAAATGTTAGATAGTTGTGCTTTCTCTTTCGAGTATTCAGAAATACACCCTTTGCTTTAGTCACACACTCATCTAGCTCTGGCAGTTCCATTGACAAGTAAGTTTGTACTAAATTAAGTTTGTGGTCCCAACACTGTATATGTAGTAGATCATCGCTTAGGATAACTTTTAAAGAAGTCACACATTTCGACATATAATGTGCACCATCTGTCACAACACATACTATATTTTCATAAGAAATTTCAAACTTGGTGATAGAGTCCAGAAGTGCCTGTGAACACTCTGTAGCTGTAGCATTCAATAGAACTTTCACTGCACCAACAAACAGATTTTGTTCTGAATCAGCATGCAATGTTTTTAATAAAATAACAAACACACATTGTCCTTTTATATCTGTTGTTTCGTCCCAAAGAATTGAAACTTACTGATTTCTAACAATTTTCTTGATACGATCCTCTTGACTTTTGTAATTCCGCTACCCAAACATTGCTTAGAGTTTCTGCCTTAGGTAAGTCTCCTCCACCTGAAACCAAATCGTAGGCCTATTAATTTTTGTTAGAACAAATATTATTATGTTGGCGGGCAACCTTTAATTTTGACTAGTCTAATGTGATTATTTTATGAAAACGGTCCTAAGCTATACATTAAATTACCATTTCACTATTTTTACCTAAAGATAAATATCTTTAAATTGACTTAATTTTAACATTTCCTACCTCAATTTAATCTAATTTTCTGGTAAATCAATAAATAATCTAAAGTGTCAACAAAATAACATTATTGTATTGATCAACCATACCTCCATAAACTTATTTTCCTGAAATAAAATTAGAAAAACCTGGCAAATAATAGTTTTCTCGACAAATTAAAAAATTAAATGAAAAAATGAAGGTTCAAAATACTAACCTTTCACATATTTATCAATCCAATCACTCATAGAAGGATGATCAAGTTTCTCAATAGGAATATTGGCTTCTACAGTAGCCCCTTGACTTCTTTGGTGCTGACTGACGGCTGCTGTATAAATGATTTTGCTGTGTCCATAATAAACTCTTTGCGGTCATCTTTTGCTTTTTTAGATTTTTGCTAGAGTATTTTCAAGGGTCTTTTAAATGAAGATTCAGAAAAATTATGCTTTCTTTGTCTCTGCAGAGTACTGTTAAAACGTTTGACACATGTGTCTTTTCTAAACCACTCCACACGGTGCTACACAATCTACACATCATTATTTTTTTTTTAACTTTACCAAAGATGAAAATACTTAAAACTTTAGGCATTTTTAATTTTTATTACTCAACTATTCAATTAAATAATTTTCTAGATAACATCACATCTTAATCAACACACTCTGGCTTGATAGTGATGTAAGAGTTCAGACCAAAGATATTAAAATAAAAAGATCACAACCAAGCTTAAACATGGTGTCACTTTCTTCTTCTTCTGTAAATATTTGTCCTTGAACACAAAATGGCTGTCAACTTAGCCAGTTTAAACACTTCTTTTACCAATAGCAATACTCTTTGGTTTAGGGAAATAAATTTTCTTTGTAAATACTTTTTGTATTAGCGCGGTTGGTACTATTTATTTTTTCAGAAAATCTCAGGATAAAGGAAAACGACGACGTTGGTAGTATTACTGTTAATTAACATTTAAATCAACAAAATTGACCATAATTCGTATTCAAATGGTGAAATTGTCAATTTCTGAAAATATTTTATTTAGTTTTATTTCGCAAATGTAGTATTACTCCGAAAATGCTACATTGGTCTTTAAATATGTTTTGATAGTAATTTAAATGTGCTGAGTAAAAGTTTGTAAAAACATCTTTCACGAAATGTTGGTGTGTCTATGTATTAAATAATTTCCTTTCAAAGATTATATAGGTTTTTTTATCTTTTAAATAAATGTGTTGTGTAATACAATATATTATATCCTTAGTAACATTACTTATTTAGGAAATGACAAATGGCATCGAAATATTGAATTATTTGTATTAATGTATGTACTTATATATTTATTAATGATTTCCTACACTTTTATCATGATTATTTAAGGCACTTTATTTCTTTAATGTTATTTATTTTGTTACTTAAAATTATTAACATTGGTGTGACCCATATCTGTGGTTGCATAGCTTAAGAAATCATTCTTGCAATTCAGTGAACTACCGTCAACAGAAAGGTATGGATTTGAATTTTGGACGTATACACTAAGGGTGGTTTTCCCTAAATGGTTTCCCACACCTACTCCACCCAAATGCAGGTTAATTTAATCTAATGACACCTTACTCATCCCTACCTCATTAGTATAATTTTTCACTTAGCCTAGAAAGGTAGTATTATGGGGTGAAATATTCTAGTTTTTTTCTTAAAAAAAATTGATAAAATGCTGTATAGTTAAATAATAATATTTCATAGTCAACTTTAAACTACTCAACCCAATTGAGGTTTTGAAAACCTATTTGACTTAGAGTTTAAATATTCAGTGTTTCTAGCCTGTTAATTTTGTTGGTTAAAATAAACTGCTCATTTTTGTAAGAAAATGGTATGATCTTGTTTAGTGGCAGAAAGTGGATTGTGCGATGTTGAGTTGATCATGTTCTCTCCAGCCACTTCGGTGTTGTTGGAAGTGACAAGGGCATCACCGGCTGCATGTCAGATACTTGTCAGCAAGGTAGGCACACATGTCATACTTGTCTCATAAGCTAGAAACATAGTGTAATGTCATACTTACCATTGTTAAAATCATAAAATACTTCTTCTGTCTAGTTGTGATTATTTTAGGGATGGGACCCTCAATTCTTAAGGAGATTTGAAGATTCAAAACTCAAATACTTAAAAATATATATCCTTTTTCAATTATTTAAGGTAGGGGTGTGTGAAGCCAGTTTTTTTCAGTTCGAAGCGAATTCGAAGAGAATATTCAAGAATATTCTCGAAGTCGAATCAAAGTTCGAATAACATTTAAACAACTAATAATAGCTCTGAAAACAAATTATTTTTTCTAAAAAAACTTGGATGTTTTTAGCCTTAATATATTTATATTTAGTTCAATTATTATTAAATTGCTACATTTTATCTAACTTTAATAAAAATTACAATTTATTTAGCCTAATTATGTAATAATACACAATAAGACATTAACCTTTTTTTTTAAATATGTAGGCCTATTAAAAATACATTCACAAGGGCACGTAAATAGACAATTATATTTTATATAACAATTAGGTATAGACTATATTAGGTTATGTTATATGCTAAGAAAATATTTACACAGGCCTGTGACATGCAACGATATTATCCTACATTTGATTTGCAATCATACTTTAAAAAATATTCACTTCAGGGCAGGTTATATTATAACTTATTTTTAAAAAAAATGCATATTAGGATAAATTATATCAAAATCAAACCTTTTTATAAGTTAAAATAAAAACAAACAAACATTGTAAGAAAATATTTACACAGGCAGCTAGAAGTGTCACTCTTTCTTCAAGTTATTGTAAAGAATGTTAATTTCTCGACATGAATAGGAGTCAACAATTCGCGTCTGGCATTAACAATGTTTCGTGAACTAGAAAAGACCCTTTCACTACACACACTTGTAGCAGGTATTCCCAGGTATTTTAGAGCTACCTTGGAGACATTAGGGTATTTTCGAGAACCCTCTTACCTCCACTAGATATAGGGGTTTGTTGATCTAGGCACTTGTGGTTGATTTAGGTAATCCTTCACTTCACTATTGTTGTCTATTGCCGGTTGGGTGATATTTGGTATGGAATCAAAACTTGACCATAGTCTAGAACTAGAAGAGGATCACGAGGGTTGTTCATCTCTTACACTAGGCTCTCAAGATGACTTGTCACTCAACTTCTTAACATCAATTGCTAGCTTGTTTACTGCCACCATATCAACAATCAAGACAGCTCTAAATCTTGGGTCGCATAGCATGTATGGGCAGAAAATCGAATCTGAATCGTAGAAACTGAAGAGAGATTTCAAAGCCTTATCCAAACTTCTTACGAACACTACACCATCCTTATTGCTGGTGATAAAAACATTTAGATGGTATTTGAGGCAATGCAGGATGGATATAACCATTGAAGAGGTTGGATAATTGTCCTCACTGATCTCCTTGGTGGTGTCAGCTAGTGACCCAAGAACCTCTACAATGCCTGCCGCTTGCTTCCATTCAACTGCAGTCAGGACCTTGATGTTATTTTCTGAATTGGCAAGTTCAGCTCCAACAGCTTTCCTAACAGCATGTAGTCAAGAAAGCATGTTATACTCGCTGGACCACCTTGTATCCACAAACTGAATTAACTCGAGTACTGGAGGTCCCACCTCTTCCATTACAATATGTAATCCTTTGCTTGTGGTTGGACTACGACTGTAATGATCCAAATTGCTTTTGCTTTTGTCAAAAGTGTACGGACCTAAGGACAGTCTGCTTTAGCATAATGGATAGCTAATTGTAGGGAATGGACAAAACATGAAATGAAAATAAACAAAAATTTGGAGCATTATCGCTGACACACTATATTGGAAGTATATCTTCATTTAAAGCAATGCCCCATTCAAATACAGCCTCTTACAGTGTAGCTCTGATGTTCACAGCTGTGTGTGATTCATTAAGTAGTACAGTGTTCGTTGTAAACGACTTGTACTCGAAGTCTGGTTTTAAATAATGACACGTCAGACTTATGTAACTGTCTTGTGCATGTGACGACCATCTGAGGTAAGCGACAAAGCAAAAAGTTGGGGTAAATCATTAATAATTTACATTTTAAAGCTTTTTGTCTCATCTTATAGTGCTGGCATATGGTTTCGCGAAAATGTGGTGCAGCAAGGAACTTTGTAGTTTGGCACTACATGTTTCATTAAGTTGATGAATCCTTCTCCTTCACAAACTTATATGGCAAGAGATTCATTGCCAACATTTTTGCAATTTTCTTTGTAATTTTGTGTACTACTGGGTTGTTAGACTGCATGATCAAACCTTTCTGAAAGGCATCTTGAATTGTTGACTGAACTATTGTCTTTTTTAGGAGCTGAGATAGTTTCAATTTTATTGCCACTTGCTCTTTTAAATTCATTGAATTGAGATGGATGCGTCTCTAGATGGTTTGAAAGTGTTTTTGTTGTGCCTGGAATAGAGAGTTTTAAAAATTAAAAACTTGAAATCAAAAATGTAAGTTATATTTTAATCAGATAATAAAATTATTGGGCTTAAATGCATTAAAATGATTATATAGTCCTAGCATTCAACAAATTTAAATTTGAGAAATTAGAGAAGTAATTTTTAAAATCCATTATTACTGTTCAATCTAACACATTAAAATAAAATGTAAATAAACTTCAACACATGCTCTAAATAAGCTATCATAGTTATTCTTATTTCATTTTTAGATTTTTAAAAAAAAGGTAAATCTTTTGGTATTGTGAGAAAAATATGCATAGTTTTTAAAAAGAAACATGTCTCTTATAGCAATTAATTCACCTGTTGGTGTCTTGTATTTTTTTCAGGCATATATTACACTGGGCAGTTTTCTTATCAGAAGCTCTCATGAAAAATCCCCATATTTCACTTTTTATTTTTCTTTGCTTCGGACATTTTCATAGGCCTAACCAAAACTATTAAGAAGTTAATGAGGACCAGAGTATAGCAGCACAGAATTAAACATGAATTATGAAACTGTTTAATAAATACGTTTATTCTGATTAAAGTTTCAAAGTCAAATTAGGGATGTCTGATCCTGGATCGATTCAAAGGCCTGATTCATGTATAGAGTCTTTTTCTAGAGATTTCAAAAAGACCGAATTGAAAGATCGAAAGAAATTAAAACTTAGAATCGAATCAGGGAAATTTAATTTTGTTGGATTTAGGAAATGTTTTTGTTGACTATTAGTACTAGGAAAATTTCCAAACCAGGTCTTGCAATCTCTGGCTCCTAATTAGTTATTATTTGTCTTTAGTTAGTAAAGTGAAGTGAATAATCCACAGATCTGCTCTTTTTACGTCTAGGTTTTGTAAATGATCACATCAAGTTTTCATTCTGTAATATATTTATAGTGACATGTTAGCCAACAAGTCAATAGTTTGAAAGTATTTCGTAAAAACCTCATTTGCCCCATGGAGTTTTAGTAGTTATAGAATGCTTACATCTACAATCTACACTTACACTAAGTTAGTGATTCCCAAGTTTTTAGACACACCCTCCCACAAAAAGGCATAAGGTTTTCTCAAGATGGATGCCAACAAGTGTGTTTGGTTTTAGTACAATCGCTAGTTCTCGAACAATTAATTCAAACAAAAAAAGGTGTACTGATTTCACAGTTTCTGAAAGATTAATTCACTGTGACTGAGGAAAGAAAATAAGTGCTTCTCTCTCTGGGGTCTAGTGGTTAAGGTTCTGATTTTATTAAGAATCTTCTGGAAGCTCCTGGATCCCCAATCTCCCTTTTGATATAGAGGGCAAAACCTTTTAAAAAAATACATAATTTTATTAACTGCCTCCTTCCCCTTACATAAATTTAGTTTTCCACCACCACTGATTCTTCTCTTCGAGTAAAACATTTAAAGTGCTCCTCAATGGGAAAAATTATTACAGTAAGCCTACCACTACACATAAGCTCCCCTAAGTTTACAAATTGGAATACAGAACAGAAACAAAGGGTACATTGTGTGTAAGGCCACACACATTATTTAAATCACTGCCCTTTGTGGTTACCACAAAAATAATGTAATTATTTTCCAAAGGCATTTAATAAGTAATACATTTTTGCTACCTCACCCCCCACCCAATACCTTTTGATGCCCCCACCCCTCCCTTCGATACATTTTTTATGCCCCCCCCCACCTAAGAGATTGTAAGATTTTCCATCTCCCTTTCTCCCAAAAGTCACTTTCTTACGTAATTTAGTAGGTNCTCCCCTCGATACCATTTTGACGCCTTCCCCAATCCTCCCCTTGATACATTTTTCTGTCCCCCTCCTAATGAAACATTTTGATGCCCTCACACCTCCCCTCGGTGTAAATTTCTAGGTGCACCACTTTTGGTTAGTGTAGTCAGATAGAGCAAACTTTATTTTCATGAATCGTTAGATCGATCTTTGGAAGATCAATTCAAAGCACTCGATCTTTTGCCTGAATAGATACTACGCCTCTTGATATAGATTGACCCAGAGAATCGATTCAAAGCTCATGAATCGAACATCCCTAAGTCAAATGTTGCCAGCATGAGGTCATCGAATTTTCCATCAAGTTTTTGGGTTCATATAAATAAATTATTTTATATATATAATTTAAAAAAGTATAATTTAAAATTGAAACAAAATTTAATCAGTAATGGGTAAATATGTTTACTTTTATTCTGTCTAAAAATTAATTTTTTCAACTTTCTTTCAAGTTTTTAATTTTATCTCCCGGCGCATGCGTCGTAACAGTTTCTGTTGAGTTGAGCAAATACACATGAAGTTCCTTTCTTTTCATTTCAGAATATTGAAATAAATTATGCAAAATTCAAAGCAAAAATATGATTTTGAAATTGTATATTGGTTTAAAAAAAATATTATTTTAAATCTTTATCACATGAATTTACGTCATGTGGCGGTGAAGATAGTTGAACGTATTTAATTTGTGAATCGAGTAGACCATGTGGCATTGAATATAATCAATTATTGAACTTGTTTAACCATTGATAGTTATTCAATATTTCATTAAAGCGAACAATTTAAAATGTTCAGGTTATTTATTAAAAGAGAATAAGAAAAAAATATTTACCGTGATCATTATTTTTTTAGCAAAAATAGTGTGATCATCATTTATTAAAAGTGGTCTCTAATCTCAGTGGAAATATTGTGGAATAATAATTATGTCAGCGTTACAATCAACTATTCGTTTTATAACCATGTCTCTTTGTGTCAATTGATGGATAATCAAAAATATTGAACTAATCAATATTTAACCTATTTACTAATCGAGCCCATCTTTCGTAAGGTAAACAAATGAAAATAATTTGTATTAGAAGCTTGCGTCGCATACATATTAATAATAATTAGTTTATAATTTAAAGTTTTATTTGTTTTAAATTGTGGATTGTGTGTCATAAACATGAATATAATATATTAGAATAACATCTCAGAATGTTTAAAATAGAAAATACTTTTTTTTTTTGCCGAAGCTTCGAATTTTTCGAAGTAAATTCTGTTTGTCACAGTCGAAGTCAAAGATAATTAATATTCGCTTCAACTTCGAAATTCTCGAAGCTTCGCATACCCCTAATTCAAGGTAAATTTGTCTTAAAGCTTATTGGTGGTTCAGAACCAATTATAATTATAGGATGAATTCAACAACCAGTTCCCAGATTAGTAATTTAACACTTAACTGAATGAATGAATAAATTCTAAGAAGGAATGCTAACATCTTTTTACTATTTTAATTTCTCCCATTATACTATATTTATATTTCTTCTTATGTTCATAATTATTTCAAGATTTGGATTCGAGATTTTAAGATAGATTGGAGATTCTGATTCGAGATTTGTAAGTAAAATAGTGAATTTGACCTAACTCTAATTTCACTATATTCATACATAGTCATGTTATCTGCAGCTGTCACTTTTGATAAATATCATCAATACCTATAAAATAATACAAATAGTATAGTAAAATGTTATTACTGTTGGTTGAAAATAAATATGTTGGAATTTTTTAAATTGTTCTTCCTACTAAAATCAGGGTATAATTTCAAACATTGTTCCCGCTATCACTCCATTAAATGTCTAAAAGTAGACTGAAGAGTTCTAATATGTTGTTGATCCATAGGTAATTCCAGTATTAGTGGCACAATACAATCTTAAGAAAGGTGACAGAGAGAGATTCATTCTACTGCAAACACTCGGTAGTTTCCATACAGTCTGTCGAGAGCACGGAGACTCGTTATCAAGTAAGTCTGAATTTACACCTGTACAAAATACTTAATTTTCAAATTCTAATCATATCTTTTCCTAAAAAGATTGGATTGAATCTTTTATTTATAAAAATGGGTTCATATCTGAATCGAATAATTTATTTTAGGCTTACTATGATAATCTTTTCAAATCAAATCATTGTTGAATATTTTACTATGTTAAGTTTCAAAATCCAATTCATTGATAAAATATTTCAATTTTTTTTATAATCATTTAGATTTATTTAAAAAAAAGTACTGTAATCACACAATCTTTTCATTCATGGTGCAAACTGCAATGGTTGGTTATTTTTTAACAAAAAGGTGGGCCTGGCTACTTTTTTTAATACAAAGTAATTCTCTTTCACAAACTACTGTCTCTCAAGTGATTCCTTAACAACCTGGAACTCAGCTAATTTCTTTATTCACTCTACTATTTAACTGATTGTATTGCTTTGTTAAGCAAGTATGAATCATAGATCTACATTTTGTACTGAACCTGAATCTAGGATAGATCTAGAATAGGGATGGATGGGAATGACATTTTTACCGCGGAAAGGGACGAGAAATGAGTCAAAATATGAGACGGGAACAGAACATTATAAAAATGAAGCTTATAATAATTTAAGATTAAAAATATATATTTATTTTTAAACTAATATGGTATGACTTTTAAAAGCTTTGGCATTATTAAACATCATATTAGAGCTCTGCGAGTACTCAGATTTCGAGCTTCGAGTCGAGCTTGTTCTTTATTCTCGAGATCGAGATCGAAAGTTTTGTAGGCTCGTCATTTTCGAGCTTCCACTTGATGAATTTAATAATTAATTTTTAAAACACAACAGTAAGCATAGGCTATTTAATTCAGATAATATCGGCATTCCCACTTATAAATCATTCGATTACTTAGTAAATTGTTTGAATTAATATCAATTTTCACATTAATAACATAATAAGAGCTTTAAAACTACTTTTGACTGGTAAATGTATTCAATATTGTCGTCCATTTTGAATTATCCTTGATTGAAGTTGTTTACTTGTATTACCATGACAAAGCAATGAAAATAAAAATAGCTAAATAAATTACTAAATAATTGAATGATTCTTCTTACTATTTTTACCTGGTCCTTTTCTAAAATAATAGTTAATGTAAAATTAAAAATTTAATATAAAAATATATTATATTAAATATTTTTGAACTCAAGATATTTAAAGTCATATTAATTAACTACAAAACTAGCACTAGTAAAGTTACAATTTAGTTATAGAAATATGTTGGCTAACCTGTCTAAAATCAATTTTGTTCTTATTTTTTGAAATACATATTTTACCAAACTTACCACATTTTTACTAAAAAAGCATTAACTATTTCATATTTGTTGCTATAAATAATATTTTAGTCATATAATTTTTAATTTTAAAGTATGAGCATCAACTTTTATAGGGATTAAAAATAATCTTAATATTTATAATTCTTCTCTACGTGTGTATGTCACTGAACTCCTCCTAAACAGCTGGACCGATTTTGATGAAATTTTTTGTGTGTGTTTGAGTGGGTCCGTGGATGGTTTATATTCACAATTGGACCCGGTAGGTGGCGCTGCAATCGGGTTCTAGGATTTTATTTTTATTTTTTAGGGAATTTTTTTGGAGGGGGGGATTTTTTCGTTTGGGATTTTTCTTAAAGATTTATTTGCATATCAGAACATGTAACCTCAAAATCCCCCCCACCCCCAATATTCATTCAAAAATGAAAAGATGTTTTATTTTGTATGTTGTCTTGACAAACACCGAA
The DNA here is from genome assembly GCA_902155825.1 of Timema genevievae. NCBI lineage: Eukaryota > Metazoa > Arthropoda > Insecta > Phasmatodea > Timematidae > Timema > Timema genevievae. The sequence continues at coordinate 46,999 of CABFWO010003113.1, read as the reverse complement.
TTTGTAATATTTGTGTTACTCACTAATTTGAGTTCATTGTGAATTTGTAATTGTGATGATTGTGACCTGGTGGTCTAGGGTTAAGGTGTCGGACTTCTGTGCTAGGGGTCCGGGGTTCAATCCTCGGTCCCGGCACAGATTTATCTGATTGCCAAACCCTTCCTTCACCTCTGACAAGATGTGTATTAATCACAACTTGTGAATGTGAGGAATGCCAGGCCTCCACCGTGGTTCGGATTCCACGTTAAACTGTAGGTCCTCCATTTCATCTCACAATCACCCTACCATTACACATTAGCGTAAGTGCGTATAACCCGAACGGGTAGTAAGACGCGGTGCTAATAATAATAATAATAATAATAATAATAATAATAATAATAATAATAATTGTGATGATCACATAGTATTTGTTTTACTATCGAAATTAATTATGCCACCTAAACGAAAAGCCAACGTTTGGGCAGGACTACGTCTGTCGGGTCCGCTAGTATTGAAATAAATTTCTCATTAAGATAATGTCTGGCGAGAGCCCGTACAATGCACAAGTGCAACTGCACAAAGAGGAATGGAAATGGAACAGAACGTTTTCTTATAGGGTAAATTAAGTTACTGAAGCATATTTTGGGGAAATATTAGCTTATTAAAACATCAATTTTAATAACTTTTTATCAAGACAGTGTAGAAACACTATACAATTATGTAAAGTGATAATGACCTTAAAACTTTTCTTTGTTTGAAGCTCATTTTAATGTTCTTTAGAAATTGACATCCCTTAAATTTTTTAGTTTAACACCCCTCTACAACCTCTAACAACCGATGGACTGAGCCTCATAAATAGTTGACCTTGGCAAGCTACTTACTTCCTCTTTTATTTCCATGTCCCAAAATATGGTTGAGAATAATATAGCTCTGTCCTTTTCCAAATCTTTCAAGCTCTCTCGCATGCTGAACCTAACAAATAACTGTTGATAGACAGAGCACAATGAGTCATACAGGATTAACAGTGAACAGTGATGAGCCAGTAATACCTGTTGTAACAACACTGATTTTGACCTCTCTCATATATTTAAAAAGTCATGGATGAAGTGCATTTTTCTTTAAAGTATTTTATGTAAAATATCCTTTCAAAAGTTCATCCATGGAGAATCACGCACTTTTCAGAAATAATGTCGAAAGATTGCACCATTAAAACATATTTTTTTCTTTAAAAAATTAACCCTTAGTGTTTACCAAACAAGCAAGTTATGTTAGCTCCCTATACCCAATAGGAAGCTAGCCTTCATGACACCTGTTGCCAGGATGCTTTCGATTTGTTGGTTTTGACACTGGTCACGAGAGGTCCAAGGGGCAAGGGGTAGGTCATATATAAGCTGCTTGTGCTTATGAATATATAGAGTAGTCACATAAATCTACACAGTGCCGGTAGGAAAATAGTAGTAATGTAACTCAACAGAGTAAAATATTAACAGTGCCGGTAACATAAATCTACAGAGCGTTGTAATAAATCAATGCCATGATCTAATTAAATCGTGTGCAGTATTAAAGGTTTTATTTATTTAATTAAATTAGCTCACAAACATTCTGTACCGCTTTAATTAGTGCTCGATCACGGTGCAATTATCAGCTGATTAAACGGTATAACTTTAACCGGCTCCCCAAGCTAACGTGGGGCATAATAATAATTCCGTATCGTAATAATTGGCGCTCGATCATGGGGCTATAAATACCAATTATCTCACAATCAATTCAAGAACGTTTCGATTGGCTCCCAATTGCGGGACAGTTATATCTCAATAAATCCGTATCACTTCAATGCTGTAACAATGAGTGCATTGTTTTCCTGCCTGAAACGTGCCAGGAAGGGGCCAATCCCGACCAATTTTGGGAATGGGTGAATTTCCAACATTTTCTCGAGCGTTTGGGATCTCTTCCATTTCTAATTTAAGAGTCAAAATTTATAATTGAATCTTTATAAATATCATTTTTATTATCGGCTGAGCCCTTACTCCTTCATGTATGCCTCCTCCCCCTCTTCATTCAATCAGATACTTACCTTGACTACATTAATTTTCAAAGGCAGGCAAACTGTATAGATCCTTTCCCCACCCCCCCCTTCCCCGATTGACTTAAAGGCCTACTCACCCAGTCCTAATATAATTTTATGATGTGATGTTACACAAGCGAAAATATTTTAATTTACATTATGTTTAGCAAATTATGTATAACTAAGAATCATATACAAAGGTGAAACTCTTCTTTTTACATTTGAATAGTAAACAAACACCATACTTTTAATTCCCAAATATTTTAATTATTTATACAATTTCATAAAGTGATAAACCCAAATATATTTGATTATTTGCAATTTGTAGTTTTAACCTGAATGATAGCATGGATAGAAATAAAGTTTGGAAAGCGGTGGAGGAAGCTTAAGTAGAAAGAGGAGTCGTAATGAGAGTGAAAATCATGTAAGAGGATAACAGGAATTGTGTTAATACGGAGATTGGAAGGACGGAGTGGTTCCAAATAAAAAATGGAACTAAGCAGGGAAGTGCCCTTTCACCATTACCATTTGTAATGGTAATGGAAATAGTCTTTAACAAAGTGGCAGGAAAACTCAGGGAGGAAAGAATGAAAACCATGTTGTTTGCTGATGACTTGATGGTATGGGGAGGAGAAGGAATCTGGGAAGTACAGGAACAACAACAAGAATGGAATGAGGAAGTGAAAGATTGTGGAGTGAAATTTAGCATGGCAAAGTGTGAAATGATGATAATAACAAGGAAGAGGGTAAGTTCCAATAAAGTTATAAGGTTGGATGGAGTAGAGCTGAGAAAAGTACAGAACATAAAATATCTTGCAAGCGTGATTAAGGAGAAAGGTGGAAGTAGAGAGGATTTAATGTGAAGAGGACAGCAGGGAGAGTTGTTCTATAGGTACGTAAGAGACCTGTAATGAAGAAAAGTGCCCTTGAAGTGTAAGGAAGTGTTGTACAGGTACTGTGTACCCATTGTCACACATGAAGCAGAAACATGGACATTGAATGTAAGAGAGACTAAGAAAGTGGAGGCCATGGGAATGAAGTTTGTGAGGAGCATGTTAGCTGCCACAAGGAGAAACAAGATCAGGAATGAAGTAATCAGGGAAAGAGTGGGGAGTATATAAGATAGTAGAGGAAGCAAGAGTGAGATGGTATATGGGCGTGTAATTAGAATGGAAAAAGAGAAAATGCCAAAGAAAATGTCGGAAATGAGGTATGTAGAAAAAAGACCGCAAGGGAGGCCAAGAAAGAGATGGGAGGAGTAGATAACAGAAAGTGTTCAAGTGAGAGGAGAAAAATGGAAGAGATTAAAGGCGGAAGAATATGGGAATATGGGAGTATTTTTCTAAACTGACCCGGCCACAGGCTTGAAACAGTTGATGATGATGAATCAGAATCCTTGCCTAATTTTTATAAAATACTTCCATTGTTATTTTATTACAAATTGTATCCAACTTAGTATATTACAAACTTCACCATATAAAACATTGAAAAGAGCTATTTTTATTATTACTATACATAGTTTATATGTTTTCAGAAATACATATTCTGCGGCGAGATGTGTTTCCTGTTTTCCTGGATGCATCTAATCAGCCCAGCGAGGACCTACGGAGGGAGTCTCTCAAGGGCCTGACTGGGATGGCAGGGACACTGACTGATGAATCTCAGGCCCAACTTCTGTCTAGACTGTGTGACTGCATTACGCAGGAGATTGTCCCTAGTGTCAGGTAAATTAGTTAAAATTACAGTGTCACATTCTACTGTTAACCAAGTTTTTCTCGCTAAACTTATTCTGGATTTATGATCCATCAACCATCATTCATCCATCCTATTGGGTTATACAAAAATATATTTATTTCACTTGGATCTACTTTACATTATTTAGATCCATAAATTCCTTTTTCTTTACGGGGCGGGGTTTTGTGCAGTTCTGCAGTATCCCTTGCTTGTTATAGAAGGTTCCAGTCTTTTTTCAATTTGTTTTTAATATTCTTTTCTCTCTCTCTCGCAACGTTCGTTCTCTTCTCTTTCTGACTCCAATACCCATACACAAAAGCAAACCTGAGCCTAAATACTTAAGAATCAAGTTGATCAAGCACATTTATGATCCAAGTTATAGTGCTCGAACTAAAAAGTCCTCTTGTCAATCCTGTGCTCTGTTCTACAAATAAAGGTGCATGATGTGCCTTGAAAAGTTGCTGAGATGTATTATATTTTAGATGTGAACTTTTTGACCCACAATATATATATTTTTTAAACATTTAGGTCTCAAGTCTTGATATCTGTCCTCCTCATAATGTTTATTATTCGACTAATGAAAATTAAATGTTATTGCATTTTTTCAGATATGAAGGTGTCTCTTGTCTCAAGGCCTTGACGCAGCTTTATCCTGACAAAGTGTTTAAGGCTCTGAAAGATGCAGATATCACACCACATTTCGGTCAGTTCATCCTTACATTGTGAATGCTTCTGGATTTGTTTGTTCCTTATTTTGTCACTTCATCTTACTACCCATTCAAGTTATATGCTTATGTACTAATTACACTAATGGTTTTAGGAATTGGGAAGGCTATATTTTGAGGAAGTGTACCTGCATTTGTGTATAGGAAGAGTGAAAAACCATATTCAGTACACCTGACCGAGATTTGAACCTCAATCTCCCTGTCATTGGTTCTCTAGTCTATTACGAGAGTAGCGCATTAGACCATGCTGCCATCAAAGTGGGTCTGTTACCAGTGCAGTCCAAGGTTTTATTTAATTTTATGAATAAAGGAAAAAATAGCTTTTTTAAACAATGGATTTTATAAACATTTAAATTAGGATAGAAGGGCATTGTTTACACACATCACAAAAATGGTAACTTTCAGGGTACAGCAGAAGAGAACTAAAGACCAACTGGGCTAAAGGTTGATCATTTTTACTTGGATCATGCAGTTGTATATTCATACAAGTCTTGACTCTTGATTGTAGATAGAATATTTTGTTTTTTTTAATCTACATTATTACTATATTGTATGCTGATGGTTGTGAACATATATAAATATGACTGGTGTGATTTGGCCTGCTTGGGTAGAAGATTAGAGTGAGATGGTTATTATCATGTAATAACGTAATATTTCTGAAAATTCAAAACAATGTGCTACTGTGGAAGTTTTGAAGAAGTGGGAAGTGGAAAGTGGGAAGTGAAAAGTGAAGAAATGAAGATAGAAGTGTGTTTTTCTATCCAGGCCTTATTGTGTAGTGTTTCTACACTATCTTATTGTACATTTCCAAGCCATCATCAACTATTCATTTCATTACTTTTTTTATAATTGTTAGTGTAATTTTAATGTCCTTAAAGACACGAGTGTTGAAACCATCTTAATTATTTTTTCTATTAGGCCCTATATCTTTTTTAGTGGTGTTCTTATTTTAAATTGTGTTTTTTCTTAAGTGTTATTTTTAATTTAAAAACCGATATTTCTATTTATTAACTTTTTTTTCTAAAACTATTTAAATTTATAAAAATGAGTGTCATTCATATTTTAAGAGCATGTGTCTTATTATATTTTTTAAATCTGGAATTTTAAAGATGTGATACCGGTACCTATTTACATTTACATTAAATATATACTCTTTAACATTTTAAAATTATGAATATATTCGAACTCAGGAGATTTTAGTAATACTTGACTCGAATGAAAAAACTAAAGCTCGCAGACCCCTATCCATTTTTATATTGATTTTTAATAGGGGTCTGCGAGCTTGGGTTTTTTCATTCAAGTTAAGTATTTCCAAAAGCCTCCGAGTTTTAGTCTATTCATATTTTTAAAATGTTAAATACATATTTGTTTATTTTAAAAGTAAAATAGTATATTTAAAATATCACCAGTTAAAACAAGTATAAAATGTAAATAGCACAGCTTTAAAATGTGAGAGTTTAAAAATAAATCAAAAATATGTTCTTAAAATAAGAATGACATTCGTGTTTATAAATAGTAAGTACGTTCGGGAAAAAAAGTGTAAAAAGGTAAATATTAGTTTTTAAAATATAAGTAACACTTTAAAAAAAACACGATTTAAAAATAAATACAACACTCAAATAAATATGTCTTTAGAGACATTACAACTACACTAACAATCACAAAAAAAGTGATTAAAGTTGAAGTTTAAATGAGCTAATATTTCCCAAAAATAAGCCTCTATAACTTTAATTGTCCTATAAAAAAATGTAATAATCACAAGCAGTTTGAAATTTGAAATGTTCCCTATTTCATTTATTAGTCCTAAATGTAATAATCGCTTATGATCACTTCTTCGGTTCCAATTCCGTTCCTCTATGTACATTTGCTCATGTGCCTTACATGGGCTCTAACTAGAAATTGTCTTATTACAAAATTTATTTCATTTCAATTTATAATGCTCATAAAAGTTGATTTTCTTACTTTAAAATGAAAAATAAGATAGTTAAACTAATATATATAGTGGACAATATGAAGTAGTAAATGCTTTTTTTATTTAAATTGTGTGGGTTTGGTAAATTACCTTTTATATAATATTGATCAACACTGATTTTAGACAGGCTAACCAACATAATTTTATAACTAAATAGTAACTAATTAATGTTAATTTTGTAGTTGAATGTATTTATACAAGTTTTAAATGTCTCAACTACGAAAACAATCAAAACGTATTCTCAGAGTTACATATTTAATTTAACTGACATTATAATTTAAGAAACAGACCATGCAAAAATACCAAAATTAATGATTATTCAAGTATTTAGTTATCTACTTAGCTATGTTTATTTCCATTACCTTGTTATGGCAATGCAACTTCAGTTGAGGATAATTCAAATGGAATGAAAATATTGAATTAGTCTACCCATCGAAAGTAGTTTTATGTTATTAATGTGAAATTTGATATTAAATTTAGCAATTTATTAAGTTACCGAATGATTTATAAGGGAAACTACTGATATAATCTAAATTAAATAGCATATACTTACCATTAATTTTTTTAAATTGATTTGTACTTACCCAAAAGGAAGCTCAAAAATTACAAGCCAACTAAACATTTGATATTGATCCCGAGCTTTAATGACAAGCTCCACTCAAAGCTTAAAATCTGAGTACTCGCAGAGTCCTAATTTTTAATATATATAACAGCTCCCTTCAACTGTAAATAACTAACCATGAATTGAGAGATTTAGCTGTCAATATCTTTATTGACAAAGCTTCGTTATTGAAGCAGAGTCGAACCTAATATTTGTTTTGAAGCCAAGTCGAATTCTTAGAGCTTTGCACATACCTATATAGTTTTTCTTTAGTTTTTTTTTTTTTCATGTTTCAGATATTGTAGATAAAGAGGATCAACGCAAAGATGAGCAGTACCCTTGCATAGATGAGGTCCAGCGCAGATTAGAGTGCTTCTGTCATCTGTCTACCAGGGAGCCCTTTATGTCCTACGTCCTGCCCCAGGTGCTGGAACAGATCACTCAGCCACAAAGTGCTACCTGTTGCTCTGTCTCTCTGCATTGCCTTAGGTATTAGAGGGAAATAATTTTAGCAGTTCAACAAATATGACAGAAAAATAAAATAAAACTGTACACAATGGCTTATTATAGAAATTAAAGCACAAATAGAAGTATAAATTAAGGGTGGTCGGGATCCCAACAGCTCAAAGTGTCTGGAATATATTCATTCCTGAAAGCTAGGCGAGATTGGCAAATTCCCGTCAAGTCAAGTTTTGAACAGGAAATAAAGCGTGATTATTTAAACTTAATAACCACTTCTAGAGAACATTTAAGTGCTTTCAAACGTTGAGAACATTTATGGGGTTTTAAACCTAGAGAATATTTAAGGGATAACAAACCTAGATATTATGTATACATAGATACCTAATCACGCCATTCCCTTATGGGGTAGGCAGGAAACTGTAAATATAGCTCATAAAACAACTTGGTACTTAATACAGGTTCACTGTTTAAAAATGATGTGGCCCAATGGCTAAATAATAATAATAAATTATTATTTTAATGAAGAAAGCGCAACTAGGGAAAGAGGAAAAATGTGGGCAGAATCCAATGCACAAAGGTGACATCTTCATATCTTGTCTTCTAAAGTAGAAGTAGTCATTCACACACATTTAAACACAAATAGAGTAATATTTCAACATTGTTGCCTTTATCAAATACAAAGAGTGAAGAGGGAACACACTTAAATGTGTGTAATCATCATCATCATCATCAACATCAACAACTGTTTCCAGCCTGTGGCCGGCTCAGTTTATTAAAATGCCTCCAGCTTCCTCTATCCTTCCACCACTCTTCCTCCTTTATTTTTTCCATTCTACTCCTCTCACTTAAACACTTTCTGCTCTTTGCTCCTCCCATCTCTTTCTTGTCATTACCATCACTTCACACTTTGCCATAATAAATTTCATTCCATATTCTTTCACTTTCTCATTCCATTCTTGTAGTTGCTCTTGTACGTAATCTTTCTTCTCACCCTACACCATAAGTCAAATGTGGTGTTGATGTCCAAAATATTTTTTAATGGGTCAGGAAAAGACACAAAAATTATAATCAGTTGCATTTATAGGTCTGAACAATAAATTTAAATTCTGTAATCTTATACAATTTTTTAAAGTAATAAAATATGCACACTAAAAATTGTAAGTTTTCTAAATAAAAACTAAATATTATTTTGTCTTAACAAGTGTTTTGTAAGGTACAATAAAAAAACTTGTTCTAATGTGACTATTATAATTATGTATTTTTAATTAAACATTTTTGATATAAATTTAAATACATTCTAAATATAGATTTTATGATTGACTAAATTTGTTCTGAGTAAAAAATTAAGGGCGTGAATTTTAATAACTACTACTTTCACAGTAAAACATCAAGATATTTAAACTAATCTGAATAAATGTCCATGAGAATAACAAAAACATTTCTTAACGGAGCCAGTGTGTCCAGTTACCTCTTAAGATATGGTTACTAAAACTCTCTCAGAGAGCGTTGTTGGACTCTAAAAATATTTGTTTAGCTAACTCTTATTATCTATGATACAAAAGCAAATGGATGTCATTCCAAATATTAACATAACATAGTAATATACTTGTATTTATGCAAATAAATGTGATGGTGTATTTTATGTTTAATTTGAACAAATTTCTTTTATAAGATTGAAAAAAAACAAATAAGGATTTGAATCTTGAATCCAAAATTTTCTCGTATCCTCAAACCTCTTATATCTTTAAGGATTTGAGAGATTCGAGGTTTCACTCAGATTAATTTTTTTTATTATTAAATTAACCTCTGTAACACTCAAAACACTAAGAGAAAATGACCTGCTTCAGTGGCCTCATGGTCTAACGCGCTACTCTAGTGTTGGACTAGATGGGGAAATCAGAGTTCGAACTCAGTCAGGTGCACTTAGAGTGGTTTTTCCTAAATTGTGTTTCACTCTCCCTCCACACAAATGCAGGTGCATTTCCTTTAAATTAAGCCTTACTAATCCCTAGCCCATTAGTATAATATAGGAATATAACCCGAGCGTAACTAAGACGTGGTGCTAAAAAAAAAGTGTGTTTGTAAATATCATGTGTGCTACGAGATGTTCAAGAGTATTAAACCTTCACACAAACACGGTTCTTATCTTTACAATTTCTTATTGTTTTTTTCTGATTTAGTTTAGGCTTTAGTTAATAATATTTATAAGAAGGATGTTGAGTAATTTTTTTAATAAAATTTTATTGTGTGTAGAAGGTCTTAATTGAATAATGTAATTTTGATTATCTTCACCGAGATGTCCTATTAACCTATAGAACTCTGGTTAAGGATGCCGATTTTTTTAAATAAGATTTAATTTTGTATAGGACTCTGGTTTTGGCTCAAGACACCCCCTCTGAAGTCCACTTGTATCTGCATAAAGAATGTGATGCTGTGTCAACCCTCATCAGTAGCTGGATTGCGGGAGTAAGCCCAGATAACATCCATCAGATGACATTCAGGGACAAGGCTCTCATAGAAGCAGCAGCAGACATTATTAGGGCCATTGTGGCTGTACTGGATGTCAGGTATATACTACTTGCAAAGAATATTCACATTACTTAAGATCATCATCATCAACAGTTTGCAGCCTTTGACCGGATCAGTTTATAGTAAAAGGCCTTCATGTTCTTCTATTCTACCACCAGTCCTCCTTTTCTTGCTTCTATTATTCTTCTCTCACTTGCATACTTTCTCTTATCTGCTCCTTCCATCTCTTTGTTGCCCTCACTTGCAGCCTTATTCCATCATTTTGTTTGGCATCCTCTCTTCCTTCATCCTCATTACATGCCCATACCATCTCACTCTTTCTCAGATACCTTCATTTCTTATCCCCAATTGAAGTTTTATTTTTACAATTAGTATGTCAAGGTCCATCTATTTATTTTATTAACCTTTAAGTTAAGTGGTAGAGATTATAAACTATTTCTTTTTATATGATAGGGCCTGTAACTAAACTCAAAAGTATAATATTTGTAACTTATTATCCAAGGATGCAATTTAATGGCTTTTATGCAGAAAAATGTGTGGCCTATTTTCAGGTATGCTATGATCAAATATTGCTAAAAATAATAAATTCTCACTCAGTTTAGAAATTTTGCAAGGCATTAAATTTCTTTTTTTATTCTTTTCAAATTTCTTGAATTTTTGAGAGAGATACTTTATTCTTTCAAGATCATATAAAGATTTTATTTTTTCCTCTTGCTCGTCTCAATCTCAAAATTTTGAGTCTCACGTCCTTCAAATCATGTGAACATTAATTTTTGATGTAAATAACAGAATAAAATGGTACAAATTGAACATGAATGTCTCTTCTATGTGTATTCTAACTTTAAATATTTTGACTGTCAAAAGTTTATCTATCAAGTCTAAAATGCTACTTTAGATCAAAGTCAAAGCTCATTGTAAGGTTATTTGAAGCCAAGTCAAAGTTTTTGAAGATCCGTTGTGTTCCAGGAATATTGAGTTTAGAGAAGATTACTAATTAAACTTAATTAGAGAAACCACACTGTTAGAAGCGTATAACAAGAAAGGGTAGTTAGACGCGGTGCTATTTAAAAAAAACTGTTAAAGATGGTAAAAAATCGCATACATATTCATTCCTGAGCAAGATGCTAGAATAGCATCGAAATATTAAAGTGTGTGTAAATATGTGTTAGTGTTTTTAATTTTATTTGTGCTCTATTATTTTCCTACTATTCTATCATTTTATTGATTACAAATTGTTTTTGCTCATTGTGCTTTATTTCATGCATATAAAACATATTCATTTGAATTAATATTTTATAGGGGTTTGCACGCTTAGGTTTTTTTCATTCGAGTCAAACTCGAGTCGAGTATTCTAAAAGCTCCCGAGTTCGAGTTGAGCTCGAATATATTCATAATTTTAAAATGTTAAAGAGTATATATGTGTTTATTTTATTTGTTTGTTTTAAATGTAAATAGGTTTCATATCTTTAAAATTTCAGATCTAAAAAATATACTATAACACATGTTTTTCACATGTTCTTAAATTATGAATGACACTCATTTTTATAAATATAAATACCTTTAGAAAAAAGTCATAAACAAAAACATTGTCTTTTAAATTATAAATAACGCTTTAAAAAAACACAATTTAAAAATATAACAATAAAAAAAACGGCCTAGTAGAAAATATTAAAATAGTTCCAACACATGTATATCTTTAAGGACATTAAAATTGCACTAACAATTATAAAATAAATGGTACGGCGCACCGCACAGACTTTCTCTCTCTTTCTATAAACTCGTAAGATTTCTGAACGGAATAATGTACATTGTATCATCACCACTCCACATGAGAACATGCATAAAATAATATACAATGATATATAATCAATGAGAAAAGAGGCGCATCTTTGTCCACCTAAGAGCATTTCAAACAGTTTAATGTCTTCCACAAGGGTCAACACTTCGTATTAAAATTTCGATTTCTGGTTAAAATTTTAACATTTTATAAGGTGTTGCAGATCTTCAAGTCATCGCATTGATATTTAATTATTCATTTATACATTTTGACCAATAAAAAATGTAAATATTGACTATTTAGTCTAAAATGGAGATAGATCATTGCTGTGCAAACATTTCTCCTAAGAGCTTTAAGGAAAAATAACATACTTTTTTAGATACTTATATTTAATTACTCTATGGCATTGGAGAATTATTGCGTTAAGACTTAAGTAGTATATGTTTACAACTAAAGCTCACAAAATTGTATTAATATATTTGCAAATATCTCAGAAACTGTTGCTTTTATAAAAATATATGTCAAATAAAAGTTTTTTATTTCTAATAGTCCTACAATTTTGCAATGATAAGTTGTTTAGTTTCTCAAATAGTTGTGGAGATACGGAAATTAACGCTTCTGTAAAGTACCCTAAAAATCATTTTCATAGGAAAATGAAAATAGCCAGTTTATTTATAATCTTAATCAACGCCTAGATACGAATTTTAATCAAAATCGTTTGAGCAGATTTTGAGAAAACCAAATTTTTCTCTTTTCGCCCTTCAGTAAACTACCCTTAATTTTAAGTTTTTATAGACACACAGACAGACGGCATTGCAAAGACTATTTTTTAGGGTTCGGGGGGTCATGAGACGTCGACATCCATCAACATTTCAGGTTAGTTTTTTTTACGGTCGCAATACTTAAACTTTAATGTCCAAAAAGTTAAAAAAATTATATAATTGCGTATAGATTGAAAGTTATTGATTTTATAAAAATATGTTTCGGATAAAATATCTGTATTATAAATATATATACATATTTGTAATGCTAAGTAATTTCATATCTCAAATAGTTTCGGAGCTATTATAAAAAATGTTAATTTACGCATCAGACCGGAGCCCTTAAAGCCATTTTGCCGAAATATTGAGAGTAGCCATTTTGTTTGGAATATTTATTAATGTTCATAAATGAAATTTAATCAAAATCGTTAGAGCCGATTTTGAGAAAATCGACTTTTTCTCTTTTTTCCCTTCAGTAAACTACCCTTAATTTTAGGGGTAGATATCCAATTCCAAAAACCCCTCGGGGCAACCCTATGAAAACCCTAGATATCAAGTTTCAGCTCAATCGGTAAAATAGTTTAGGCTCTAGTTGGAGGTACAGACAGACAGACAGACAGACAGACGGAAATTCAAAAACCACTTTTTCGGATTCAGGAAGTCATGAAACGTCAAAATTCATCAAAATCTCGAGTTCGATTTTTTTGACGATCACCATACTTTCTCTACCTGTAAGATAGAGAGAAAGTAAAAAGTAATGAAATGAATAGTTTATGATGGCTTGTAAATGTACAATAAGACAGTGTAGAAACACTGCACAGTAATGTAAGGTAAGTGATAATGAATAAAGTCAACTTTAAATGAAAGTTTAGGCCTAGATAGAAAAACACACTTCTATCTTCATTTCTTCAAACAATTTTACACTTACCACTTCTTCAAAACCTCCACAGTAGCACATTGTTTTGAATTTTCAGAAATATTACTTTTTCATTAATGTCTCTTCACATGAAAAATAAGTATTTCCAAAAATTCAAAACAATGTGTAACTGTGGAAGTTTGAAGAAGCGAAAAGTGTAAAAGTGTAAGAAGAAATAGAGAATTGTGTTTTGTTTATATCTAGGCCTAACTTAACTATCCTTTCAGGTTGGCTTCCTTCACTATCACTTTACATTACACTATCTGCACTATCCTGATAAAAAGTTAATAAAATTGAGGTTTTAATAAAATAATATTTACTCAAAATATGCTTCAGTAACTTAATTTATCTTATAAGAAACCATAAAAATCATAAACAGTTAGAAATTTGAAGTGTTTCGTATTTCGTTTATTATTCCTTAGTGTAATCGTGCATGATCACGTCTTCAGTTCCATTTCCATTCCTCTACGCGCAGTTGCACATGTGCAATGTACGGGCTCTTGTTAGACATTGGCTGTATCTGAATAGTCCAAGGCTCCCTAATCGGACCCTTGAGTTTTAGACTTGATGCAGTCTTGATACAGTCTTGATGATTTTACACTTCTCGCACTGTTCATAGCGAAGACTGCATCAAACTATTCGAACGGCAACAACCGTATTTGAAATGGCGGAAAGCGAAAGTCTGTGCTCTAGCAGATAAAATGATAATACTAAAACAATTGCCAGTCAAATACCGCAACCGACACCGCGAGAAGGCGCATGGCTTGTAGCCTTTCGTATCCATGGTTACCAAGACCTCGAGAAGACTGCATGGGTATTGTTCACGACTATTTGGACAGATCTACACTTTGTCACGTGATTGCCAATGCAGCCTTCAAGGGCACGAGCCAAGGCGACATCGCATAAGTAGACTATTCAGATACAACCATTATTTTATTGATTAATTTACTTCAATTCAATTTTAATGCTTATAAAAAGTTGATGCTCATACTTTAAAATTAAAAATAATATTTCTAGCAAACAATATGAAATAGTAAATGCTTTTTTAATATAAATGTGGTAAGTTTGGTAAAATATGTATTGCAATAAATAAGATCAACATTGGTTTTAGACAGGTTAACCAACATAATTCTATAACTAAATAGTAACTAAACTAGTGCTAGTTTTGTAGCTAAATGTATTAATTAATATGAGTCTTAAATATCTTAAGTTTGAAAACATTTAATATAATAATATATTCTTGATATTACATTTTTAATTTAATATAAATTATTATTTTAGAAAGGGACCAGGTAAAAATAGTAAAAAAAATCATTCAATTACTTAGCTATTTTTATTTTCATTGTTTTGTCATGACAATACAAGTAAACAACTTCAATCAAGTATAATTCAAAATGGACGACAATATTGAAAAAATGTACTGGTCGAAAGTGGTTTTTAAGCTCTATTACATCAATTTGTTAAGTAAGTGAATGATTTATAAGTGGAAATTCCGATATTATCTTGATTAAATAGCCTATGCTTACTATTGTGTTTTAAAATTTGATGATTAAGTACATCAAGTGAAAGCTCGAAAATGACGAGCCTACAAAACGTTCGATCTCGAGCTTAAAGAACGAGCTCGGCTCGAATATTGAAATCAGAGTACTCGCAGAGCCTAATATTTTACCACTAGTTTGTTGGCATTGATATGGTTTGTTAAAAGCGGCAGCTGTAGGTAGATATCACGATTGAAGGTTGGCTAGAAGGGGAAATTAGTTCAGCTTAGTATTTTTGAAATTATTTTGGTAAAAATAAATAGAATATTTCTTCAGTAGATACATTTAATTTAATTTTCTACAAATATTCATCACTCATCATCAACTGTTTCTATTCTTTCGCCTCCATCTTTCTCTTTCCTTTTACCATTCTTCCTCCTTTATTTACTTAAATGCTTCTCCTCTCACTCGCACACTTGCTGTCATCTGCTCCCATCTCTCCCTTGGTATACCTTATGATATTTTTCCTACATACTTCATCTCCATCATTCTCTTTGATATTCTTTCCTTTTATGAATAATAATAAAATTATTATTAAATATCTTTCACGAGCATCACAGAATTTTACCAGAAATTTAAATGAAGATAAAAAGTCTTGGTCATATTTTGCGATGACCATGACAAATAACCAAGAACTGTTGAGATTAGCTACTTTTTTTTAGAAAATTAATTGAAACACACACAATCATTTTGGCAAACAACCTGCTTCAGTGTCATCTTGGTCCAACAAGCTACTCTTGCAGTAGGCTAGACTGCTGATGACGGGGAGATTGTGGTTCTGATCTCGGTTGGGTATCCTGAGGTTAAAAAAAAAAAAGGAATTCCATTTTCCTTCCATGCAAATGCGAGTGCACTTTTATTAAATATAGCCTCCCTAATCCCTGAAACCATTACTGTAATTAGTACATAAGCATATAATCCGAAGGGGTAGTAAGACATGATGCTAAAAATAAATAACACATTTTGGCAAAAAAATATTTTTGCTTCATAAATTGAAAAAAATACTGACTTAAATAAAGCTCGTTTCCACCCCTTCTTAACATATGTGTGTATGGAAATAGTTTGTAACTGTCAGACACCATTCTTCTTACCATGTTCTTAGTATAAAATAACAATACAAGCTATCATTTTCAGTGAACAGAACACACTGCTGGAGAAGTTTGTACCCATCTTCATTGGAGTTGATCCCCAATCAACCATGCTGGATAGAGAAAAAACTAAGTTCCAGCCCCTAGAGGTCAAGTCACCACCCCAATACTCGCATACAGTGAGTACTAAAGAAGCTTTTTGACTCTCTTTTTTTTTTCAATCTGAACTTATTTCTGAGAGCTATCTTGTGGCTTATGGTTGGTTCTGTTAATCTGTGTGTAGGCTGACTTTATATCTCCTTCTTATCTTTAATTTTATTTACAATTAATAAACTTTTAGTATACAGGTGTGTAGTACTGTCAGATGGACTTGGAACTACAACAAATCTTGTGAACTGTTGGTTTAGGGGGAAGCTGCATTGTATGCTTAAAATGCTTTTTGAACACCAAGAATGCAATATTTATTTCAAATAAAGGCTATTTTCACAATAAAGCATACATTTAAAACCAATGGCGGCTCGTGACAAAAAAAAGGTGGTGCGCAAATCCAAATATTCTGAACTACGGTATAGACACTTTTATATAGGCCCTACCTATTTAATCTTATTGACATATAATTTTTCTCAGGCTAACATTTTACATTATTACATATTGTAATATACTTTGCTATAGTTAAGGTACAACTACTTTAAAATAAAGCAAATATAAAATTAGTAAAGGGAAAACTGTACAGCCAAATCTAAAAAACTGTTCATGTTTAACGAGTTTTCATGCTTCTTATTTGCTCACTTAAATGATTTAAATCAGTCATGCTTAAATTCGTCCAAGATAAGTCCCCACCAAAGAGTAGACACGGAAAGCAGAACAATGCATTTTTCACATTACAATCACATTGCCAATCATGGTTTTTTTTTCAAAGTTTCTGCGTTGAACTTTATAGTAAATTCAGGATTTTTAGTTGTTGTCGGTTTTTCTAGAATAATATTTGATGTAGATCTACCAAGTTGTTTTAGTTTCTAACTTTTCTTTTAGAGTACACAAACTTATTTGTTTTTGCAAAATGTTTTTCACCTAATTCATATTAATATAAAGAAGGTGACCTGGTGGTCTAGGGGTAAGGTATCAGACTTCTGTGCTGAGGGTCCGGGGTTCAATCCTCGGTCCCGGCACAGATTTATCTGATTGCCAAACCCTTCCTTCACCTCTGACAAGATGTGTATTAATCACAACTTGTGAATGTGTGGAATGCCAGACCTCCACCGTGGTTCGGATTCCACGTTAAACTGTAGGTCCTCCATTTCATCTCACAATCACCCTACCATTGCACATCAGCGTAAGTGCGTATAACCCGAACGGGTAGTAAGACGCGATAATAATAATAATATAAAGAAAATTATGTTAACAATGATTATGAAATCAAAAAAACTCATGTTTATAAATTATCAATTTTCTAAGAACTAAGAAAGAGTTAATTGCAATTTAAAAATTATTAAAACTTTATAGCAATGCTTTAGTCAAACTCATGATTCCAACACAAATATCTACGTTCACTATCGAGTTGTGCACCAAGCTACATGCTAAGGGGATGTTTTAAAACTTGCTAGCTGGGTCAACAACCTCTCTTTGTTTCACTGTGCATGCTCAGATGGTTGCACGCACCTACAACTTAGTAGAGGCAGAAGGGCAGCGCTAGCAGTCAAGCTCACAAGTGGTATAGTAAAGAGAATGATATTCGCAAGAGCATAACCAATTTTAACCAAATCAATCTAAATAAATATGTTGATTCTTTATGAAGTGCTATTTAATTAAAATAAAATACTATTCTATGTGAAATTATAAGCAGTGCACTTGCACTTGCCCACTCAAAGAGGAGTCGCCACTGTTTAAAACACTTATAAGAACTTTTAATCTTTTACTCCTTTCTGCAAAAATCTAATCATAATCATCATCATCAATTGTTTTCAGCCTATTGCTGGGTGATTTTAGTAAGATGCCTCATCTTGCCCTATCCTTCCAACATTCTTCCTCCTTTAAATTTTTACATTCTTTTCCTCTCACTTGAACACATTCTGCTCTCTGCTCCTCCCATCTCTTTCTTGGCCTCCCCTGCGGTCTGTTTCCCACATATTTCATTTCCAACATTTTCTTCGGCATCCTCTCTTTTTCCATCTCCACTACATGCCCATACCATCTCGGTCTTGCTTCCTCTACTATCTCATATATTCTCTACTTTTTCCTGGATAACTTCATTCCTAATCTTGTTTCTCCTCGTGATGTCTCACATGCTCCTCACAAACTTCATTCCCATGGCCTCCACTTTCTTAGTCTCTCATACATTCACTGTCCATGTTTCTGCTGCATATGTGACATTGGGTACATAGTACGCCCAGTACAACACTTCCTTACTCTTCAAGAGGACTTCCCTTCTCCATAGCATATTTAAGCAACATATATGTATTAAATAGAGATCTCTTAAATATGAATTCTAGATTTTCTTCAGAAGCTCGATTCTCTAAAAATGAACAATTTAAGTAGGAATGAAAATATTTCAAACTGATTTAAAAAAAATTGTTTAGTGCCTCTGACAAATGCTGTTTTGTTTGTCATATATATATTATGTCATTAACAACAACGAGAACACATTTTTAGTAAATTATAATCATATTGATACAATTTTGTCCTGTTTTGTGATTTTGTTACACTCCCAACTACACAAGCCTATACAATTCCTTTTACCAATTGCTTGAAATCCTATTTGAAATCAAGCTCTTTATAATTATATTGGAGACACTTTTTTGAGATTTTTACGAATCTCAAATACCATTATTATTATATACCGGTATTACTTATCTCAATAAGGAAAACCTCTTTTCGCAATATGAGGCAATTTCATTATATTTGAAAGAAGGTACAGGAAAGGTGGATAGAAACATATAAAAGGAACGAACACAAATGGCTTTTACAATGAAAATAAGAACATAGTTCACACTTTGCATTGCTGCCATTGGACAAAGAGGTAATGGTTGCCTCTTAAAGAAAATCGATCATCACCGCCCAATCCCCCGACCCAGGTTTCATTCTATCGAAACTCATCAGGGAGGAGTGTGAAACGCGCAACGCAACTTCCTAAAAGAGGAGACCAAAAAACACAAAAGGGAGAAAATGGAAAAAATGTAATCAATGATAGGACACATAGATAGGAACAAGTAAAAGGTAAAACATAAAGTACAAACACAGGAAAAGGACATTGGATGCAACCGGTATACCGGTATTAAATCATAATGCCTATGTATTGTGCTTTCTGTGTCACTCCAGGTGTTCCTGCTGCAGGGTGTGATGACAGGACTGCACCATAAAGCCGACATTCCCCACAAGGACAAATTGTTGGATAAGTTGTTAGAGCTTTCTGTCCACACTTGCGACCAGTTTGTGCACAACGCTGCCGTCAGTATCTTAGCCTGTTCTCTCAACAAGATGACATGTGAGACAGAACTTCATTCTCCTTTACTTGGTTTTATTTTATGATACAGTGAAAGTATTGCAATTGTAAAAAAAACAACCTTTAGATTATGATGAATGTAGATGTTTTATGTGACCCCAAACTCAATACTAAACTGCAGTAAATTTGTTATTCCTACTTAATATACATAATGCATATATAAAGGAGTCGGACATTAGAAAAATAGAGGAGTTTGAATCGAAGGCTTGGCATACTGATTACACAACCCAGATTTTTACAAAACACTTTGAGCATTGTCCACACCATGTTCCACATCAATTACATTATTATTTTGTTTAGTTACAACATTTGTTATTGAAGAAATTTATCTTGCACTGTGCCGGTTTCTTGTATTATAATAGGTTTTTTTTCAATGTGTCTAGATCCTTGATTTCTCCTTTGGCTGTGTTCAAATCAGAATTTTATATTGCGCATTTGGCCACAGTGGAATTATTTCGTTTCTTTAACAATTTTAATTGTCTTTCCCATTCAGGTTTGTACTTCTTCAGCTAAATCGACGCATCTGAGGAGACTTTACAATTTTTGTTCATTTTCTGTAATTATCAAAAGTCCATTTTTAAATTGAGAAAGAATAGATTTAAATATGCTCAAAATGTTTTAATTGTCCTTGCTTGGACTTAACTTTTAAAGGCTGAAAACAGCTTCAAATGGACTCGGGGGGGG
>CABFWO010003113.1:0-16487 GCA_902155825.1 Timema genevievae | reverse complement strand
TATTCCTTTATATATATATATATATATATATATATATATGAAGTCGTGCTAGAAATCATACACACATTTTAGAGAATTATAAACACACAGTAAATTTTAAGGTTTTTTTTTTTTCTATTTTGCAGCTTACTTTAATTAGTGCTGTTATTTGCGACTGTGGGGATAGGATTGCCGAGTAAAAAGACTTGCTTTCCAACTGTGCACTTAAGATCGGCAAGTATTTTGTATTGAAAATGCATGAAGCAACAGAAACTGTTATTGAAAAATTGGTCCTAAACATAATTAGCTTGGTAAGCATTCCCACCAATAATGTTGATACTCACTTAGCTTGAAATAGAAAATAAAAGAATAATAAGGACCGACTAGACCGAGTAAAGTTACTCTAGTGATTCCGGAAGAATCGGGTACACACGATTACACAATACAATCAAGTTACTTGATTGTTCCCATCATTACTTCTACCTTTTTGTAGCTACCACTGGCTTAATGGCCTCCCTCTCTCACCTCCCCCCCTCCAACGCCAACCTTGTTAGACAGTGACTGGCTCACTTGCTGCTGACATTTGTATTCCCTTCCCCCAATGGTAAAAAGGCTTATTTAAACCTTGAGTCACTGAGATTATCTGACAACCTTATTGACTTGCTCCAACTGCCTCCTGTAAACCTAGTAGGCTACACCCAATATCACCCCTAAGGTAACTAACTGCAGGTCTTATGGAGAAAAGTTTTATCGTCTCTTTCTCGGTCAACAGTTGCCAAATCTCCTCGATTTCAGTTATGTCTGTAGGTGATGTGCTGGATGTAAAGAAGGATCTACTGGCAACATTGAAGAACCAGATTTGCAAACTTTTTCTTATATTTGAGGGAAGATTGAGCACACAGAAACAAAAGAATGACAACAGTTTCAAAATAGTCACCATACATTTCCCATAGAGAGGAAATTTAGTGTCTTGCTTCAGTGGTCGCATGGTCTAACGCGCTACTCTCGCAGTAGACTAGACTGCCGATGACGAGGAGATCGAGGTTCGAATCTTGTTCTGGTGTACTGAGTGGTTTTTTTTTTTTCAAATAGTTTTCCACTCTCCCTCCATACAAATGTGGGTACACTTCCTCATAACTAAAACCATTAGCCTAATTAGTACATAAGGATATAACCCGAATGGGTATGCAATGTTGAAAGAAAAGAAAAAAATCTAAATTATTTGAAATTTCGAATGCTCGCTCACCCCTAGTTATTTTACAATTTAAAGGTATGTTAAGTGATTAAAACTACAAATTGATTATTTTAAACAAATTGTTGGGATCTCCATAACTGCTAAAAATCGGCCAGGAGTATATTAATTGTTTATTTAAACTCTTAATTGACCCAAGAAACATGTCCTAGATGTTTGGCAGAAACCTCCTGGTACAACTACAACCTCTAAACAAGGGTTGTACCGATACATATTCACTACTATTGGGATCAACATTTTAGAAAACATTCTAAACTATCAAATCTTAAGTAAGGAGTAGTTGAGTAAGGGTTACTACTTAGAAAAAAAAATCTTAGTTATAACAAGTAAATCATCTAAGTTATAATATTTTTAAAGTAGATTGTTCAAATATATCAAATTAAATTGAAAAACAATTTACAATCCAAGAAAACATTGGTGTATAGTTAAAATAACAAATTAATGAAAACTTAAAAATACTTCATCAATTCATAAATCAATATGTAAGAGTTAATAAATAGTCAAAACATTGGTTAACATATTAAGAATATTATATACAAACACAAGAGTGAGCTAGCATAGAAAATTTAAGTATAAAAATTCTTTAAAATCAATACTAATATAAAATCATGTTAACATCTGCAATGTCAAAATTAGTTTGAGATGAATATTGATTTAATATAAAAATAGATAAATATAACCCACCCTTTTAACTAAGTCTTATCTGTAATTTGACACCCCTTAACTCCTTTGGGAATCCAACAATGGATGGAATGTCTGGATAAAATTGTTCTGACTTGTTAAGAGGCAACCTCTTTGTCCAATGGCAGTGATGTAAAGTGTGAACTGTGTTCTTCTTTTCATTGTAAAAGCCATATTGTGTTCGCAGGCCTTTTATGTGTTCCTATCCACCTTTCCTCTACCTTCTTCCAAATATAATACATGAAGAAATTATTTTTTTAAATTACATTATTTCTTTTTTTAAATATTTAAGTCTTGAATATCCTCAAAGATTCGGAGGATTCGAGGGGATATCTCTAATCTATATTTTATATACCTAATCACAATGTTCCCTAGTGGGGTAGGCAAGAAACTTTGCATATAGCTCAAAAACAACTCTGTACTTAATCCATCCTCACTAAATTGCTGTACTCTTCCCTATCCTTGAATACTTCCTTCGCTTCAATAACATCCATACACTGTGTCATACATGCGCTTTTATTCTTAAAACTCTTAATGTTTCCCTTTATTCGTTCTACAACATTTAACTATGTCTTACATGGCATAACCCTTCCTTTTGATCCACACTATCTTCCACCATATATTTGCTTTGTTACTCGATCCACACTCATCCTCTCAACATAGCCAAACTAATGTAAGACACTTCTTTTACATTGACCTAATATAAAATGGAAATAGTAACAAAATGTTTTTAAAAAAAATCAATTTATTATAACATTCATACACTCAATTAAGTGTGAAATTAATGTTATGCAGTCACTTGCGCTAAGTGTGGTTTTCCCTAAACAGTTTTCACTTTCCTGCCACACAAATGCAAGTGCACTTCCTCTTAATTAAAACCTTCCTAATCCCTAAACCACTAGTGAAATGACTATGTAGGCTTATAACCTGAACGGGTAGTGAGATGCAGTACTAAACAAATATATATATATATAAACCACCCATACTTTAAAGGTTTTATCAACCATATCTACACTGATATATACAAATAAATAACATCTTTAATGTGCTGTTGTTTGGAAAGGGATTAAAATTTTTAATGTTGAGGAATCATAATCTATAAATCAGTATTAAAATTTAAGAATTATAATCTAGAAAAACAAGAATAATTTACATCTCTAGATATGTCAACTGAAGCAACTTTTCTTACTGTCTAACTGTGACATTTAACCACTTTAATAAACTATAAATGGAAAATATTTACAGTTTCATAAAATTACAGATCACATATTTTGGGAAAGTCTAAGTAATAAATAAGCTTTTTGTGTTCAAATATTTAGCAATAAAATTCCCTAATAATTTAACTGATATTATCTAATTTAAATTAAAGTAAATTGATATTTATTATTACATTCTATAAGTTCCTGGCCCAATAGGATAATTATTTACTTTCTGTGTAATTAGATCCTGCCCAGGCTTTTGTCGCTGATCCAGCAGAATTCCCCGGCACTGCTATCTGCAGTGGAGATCCTACAGGACCTACTTCGAACTAAACATTCCGGCCTGGAGCCTCAACTCCAAACCTTGTTACTTTGTTTCTTGGAGCTGGCCTCCTTACCAGACAATATGGTATGTGTCCCTTTTTCTGTGTAATGTTCATATTATTAAGTAATGTGACTAAGCTTATGCAAATCTCTTAAATTTTGAATCTGAATTTGAATGGATTCAATTCAAAGTTTTGAGTCCTTATATTTCTTTTAAAGAAAACCTCTTGTCGCTTTTTGGTAGACCTGTGCGACAATGACGACCACCTCTGTGGTCTAATGGTCAGAGTTCCTGGCTACTAATCCAGAGGTCCTGGGTTCAATCCCCAGCGCTTTCAAAAATTTATCCCTGAAGCAATGGGTCTGGAACAGGATCAAACTCGGCCTCGTGAGGCTGTAAAATTAGACCTCCACACCAAGTTATGTACGTTAAAATCCCCCAAGATGATATAGGGGGCTGGAAGTTGTATAAAGAGGGCC
This sequence comes from Timema genevievae, assembly GCA_902155825.1. NCBI lineage: Eukaryota > Metazoa > Arthropoda > Insecta > Phasmatodea > Timematidae > Timema > Timema genevievae. The sequence continues at coordinate 12,572 of CABFWO010003113.1, read as the reverse complement.
TCTTAAGAGTCCTCTTGGAAATATGTTCACCTGGTGAGAGGTAGATGATGCATACCGTCACTTCCATAGCAAGGGAGATTCGGACAGCTTTCACTTGAAGATCAGACACGATATTAATATGTTTATGCTATGTATTTCTTCGTGCGAGTATAGCCACACCTCCGCTATCCCGATCAAAGAATGGTTTGTCGGCACGATATACATCGTACCCTCAAAGAATGAAGTTTGAAATACCAGAGCCTGACTAGATACGTATCTCAGCGTGCCTGGGTATATGAGATCTTATTTTCGGATTGAATCTCCAGGAAATTTTTCTCGGCCTTCCATTTCATACAGGCTCGAGACCAGGCAGAGAGTGGACCCTTACAGTTTACACAGAACTTTGGAGACTCTAATGGTGTATCATGAGCCTCTTGTCTACAATCTGCACAGTTCCGTTTATCACAGCATCGCAGCTTCGTATGCCCAAATTCCTGGCACTGAAAACAGCGCCGAGGGTTAGGGACATATGGCCGGACCCTAAGCACGTTGACACCTGCTCGGACCTCATCCGGAAGGGTAGGAGTAGCAAATTTGAGGATATATATATGTCTTTTTCTTGTCCATTCTTTTTGGTGCCAATATTGTACACTTCGGTGACATGTTGGGGCGAAAGATGCTCACAGAGCTCCTCAATGCTCACGCAGTCGAGGTCAAGGCAAGTGACCACTCCCTTGCAAACATTGAGGAACCTGTTAGGTTCCACCTTCACCGGTATAGAAGCCGTATTGCTCGACGGTATTTCAGTTATTGCCATAATGTTAGAGGACTGGACGTCAGTCGCAGTCTGAATCAATAGTGCCATCACACAATTTCCTTATCGAGATGTCCGATTTTGTCACACCATTTATCACTCTTTCGAGGATAAATGGGATGACGCACTTGAGGTTCTCATTTTCCTCTACTCGAGACATTACCAGGAAGCGGAACTGGAGCCTCACCACTTCCTGGATTTTTCCTATATTAAGTCTGGACGGCCTTTCTCGTTTACGCCTCTTTTCACTAATACGGCCCTTTGAGGGGCCAGGCAGATAGTTGCCAGCGGGGTTTGGCAGAACAGTGCCAGCAGACAGTAAGGTGTTAGCTGTGACAAAGGTTTCGGCCACGCGTCATAATGGGAACAACCTGCACAATACTCGGATCGTAGACCCAGGGTGATCCCAGTTGGTTCTACCACATGTGGCCTTTAACACTCCTGACAAGGAGCCCCACAAGACGCTAGACATGACAATATTCGCATGGGGCAGCATCAGGAGAGAGGTTGTCGCAACAAGTGAGTGCAAGAAAGTGCCAATTTTACATCCGGGCCCTCGTGAACGCAACCGGTCTTTTCTCAAAGTAGGTTACCCGGTTATTGTCATCCCTAGGCCCTTCTACTATGATATTACAACCGGCGCACTTTCATGAAGGAACTCATTTGCAGAGGTCTCCACTAATTGTTCGAGGAGAGCCAGGTAGCAGCCAAGGTTGTCAACGGAGAAGCCAAAGGCTTCTGTGCAGGACTGAACGGCAGGGGGAAGGGAAGAAGGAAGTAAGGAAAGAAAGAAAGAAAAGGAAGAATAGAAAGAGAAGTGAGAAGAATGAAGGAGAGAAAAAAAGAAGGAATAAAAAAAGGAGGTTAAAGGAAAGATATAGGATAGGTTTATCCTGCACAGAAGCCTCCCCTTTAAGTCGCCTCTTAAGACAAGCAGGGGGTACTGTTAGGACTATTCTAAATCCCGTTCGACAGGGTGTAATAAATAAATAAACAACTGATTTGATCAGAAACAAATCAAATTGTATAGTTTTAAATTTGTCAAATGTATGTGTAAATGTCAAAAATATGTTTGAATGAAGTCTGGAAAAGGTACAAAAATTCTCATTTGGTTTTGGTTTGATTCTGAACAGTAGATTTAAATTTGATCATCTTATAGAATTTTCAAATGGAAAAAAAAATTAGCAAACTAAACATTTTATATTGTATTTAATAACAAACTGTAGGTTTTCTATATAACATATAACTAATATTTTGTCTAACAAGTGTGGGTAAGAAAGGTTTTGAGCTAAGGTAAATAATATGTTAGGGATAGGAAAGTTAATTTAAGAGGAAGTGCACTCATATTTACATGGAGAAAAAAGTGGAACACCATTTATGAAAAACCACCCTCAGTACACTCGAGTGAGATTAAAACCCCGAACTCATCATTGGCAGTCTAGTCCAATGTATCTTTGATAAGAGGAAGATAAGCAAGTCTTGTTTATTATTTTTGTGAAAGGGGGCCCCCAAAATTATGTAGCCCCAGGCCCCTTGTGCTCTTTGGGCGGCCCTGCCTATCCTTGCATACTCCCTTCGCTTCAATAACATCTACACACATAGTCATTCATGCTCTTAATGTTTCTCTTTTTCACACATTTGTCTACAACATTTAGAAACGTCTTACATGGCCTACATATTCCTTTTGATCCACACACTCTACCTTCATATATTTGCTTTGTCACTCAATCCACACCCATTCTCTCAACATACCCAAACCAAAGTAAGACACTGCTTTCACACTAACCTATTGGATTCCCTTTCAAACCGTACTCCTTCAGCACTGACACTGTCCATACAAGTTTGTCCACATACATTTCTTATTGGGGGTCGTTTTCTACATATGATATATCACTTTGGTTTTGCCTTTACCTCTCCACGCTAATGGGGGTGCATTTCCTCAAAAACTATCTACCGCTTAGAGTAAATTATCGAAACCATGGTGCTACATGCAATAAGTTTTTAGTTACTTTTTTTTCCTACTATATATTTCTATACCTTATTCTTGTACCTTTTCCATATTATAATATTGTGTTTCTAAAGATTTAAATATGATATATGTTGTGTTTTATCTTCTATTTATTTTTATGGAAGAAGGTAAAGGAAAGAGAGATAGAAACACATAATAGGGAACAAACACAATATGGTTTTTACAGTGAAAAAATCACAGTATACACTTCACTTTGCTGCCACTTGAAAAAATCTATGGCTACCGCCTAATCTCTCGACCTAGGCTTCATTATATTGAAACTCATCTGCAAGGAGTATGAAACATGCAATGTAACTTCATAAAAGAGGAAACCTAAAAATAAAAAAATTAGAAAAAGGAATTGGTAATGATAGGACATAGATAGGAACATGTAAAAGGAACTAAGAACAAAATGGACAAACACAGGAAATGGACATTGGTTGGGAATAATATATCTGTTATATATTGTGCTTACTAAATAATGGTTCTTTTTGTTGCAGGCTGTGCGTATTGCTGCATTGAAATGTATTTTATATATATGCCAGTACCCTACACACACGTTACTTCCCTATAAACAAAAAGTGAGTATATTTAGAGCAACTTTATTCCCAGAGAATCAATATTGTTATCAAATCAAACTTTACAAAATGTAGTGTATTTACACTGGGCTGTTTTAAAAGTTTGTAAAGATAAGCTAAATGCTAAAAAAGATTTAATATAGTAAATAACTCAAAAGTGTATAGAATTTAAAATAAATTTTCTAATTACAAAAATGTCTTAAAACATTGTAGATACATTGTAAAATAATGTAATGTACATGATAGGTAAGGAATCCCAAGTTGGGCTAGGCCTAGTTACAATAGCCCCATGGCTTCTTTGGTGCTGACTGACAGCTTTGAAAAGCTACCGGATCAAATTATGTATCCCTACGCCGAACCATATGATCTGCAAAAAACATGTGTTTAGCAGCTGTCACTTCTGACAGTCAAAATTTAGGTATATACCTAAATATTGACTGTCAGAAGTCAGCTGTGAACTGTCAGTCAGCACCAAAGAAGCCATGGGGCTACTGTAGAAACAAATTAACCTATCTTTAAAGTTTGAAGCTTGTATGACAAAATGAAATCTTCTGATCAATTTCACAGTTTTTCTTTAAATATAATTGGCATTTTTTTCTCTGTGTATTTTCTTAAGATGATATAAGAATATTTCTGATCATTGAAAATCATGTAGAGATGGGATCCTCAAATCCTTAAGGATGTTCAAGATTCAAAGATGGCTTTTTTCCATTATCGCTTCCTACCACCCTTTTGGGTTAGACACTTCCGTACTAATTATGCTAATGGTTTTAAGGATGAGGAAGGTTCTATTTATAGAAAGTGTACCCAAGTTTATGTGTAGGGAGAGTGAAAAATTATTTTGGTAAAACCTCCCTCAGTATACCCAACAGAGATTCGAACTGGTCTCCCCATCATTAGCAGTGTAATCTACTGAGAGAGTAACACCACGAGTATTAATCTTAACTTGGAAGTAAACTTGGAAGTAAACTTCGCGATGTATACATCTTTAAAGCATTTGTGGCTCTCATGGTCTTGTCAGGTGGTACAAAAGCTAGCGCAGTGTGTGGACGATCCCAAGAGGCTGGTACGACAAGCAGCTGTGGGCGCCAGGTCACGCTGGTTTCTGGTTGGCGCTCCGGGAGAACCAACTGTTGCATGAGAGCACCACCATGACAACTAGGCACTAATGTCATCTCAACTGCACAGCATCAGACACTTGTCAATTTATTTGACTATTTGAAGTTTGGAACATTCAGCAGCTTAAAATAAAATGAATTTACAAATTGAAAAAACTAACTAGTACAATCAAGTCCATAAAGCCCATTTGGGGAAAGAGTAAAAATTAGACTTGAGAATTGAGCATAAGTGGAGACAGTCTCTATCTTCTATCTTCTTAAGCAGAATATGTCACTCTAGGTTATACAATATATTTAGCCTTTACTAAGCCAGAAAGAACCTATACATTGCTAGCTAGTGTCATTTGTTTCTTGTTTAGAAAAAAACTAAAACATTGCATTTAAATATGTTATTATCTAAGTCTTTATTATGTAAGAAGGTAGTGCCCATTGTAAAGAGAATAGAAAGATAGCGCCAGTTGGAGGAATTGGATTATTTCATTACTTACACAGCAGTCAGATTTTAATATGAAGACAGTCACTTTTTTTTTAACAAGTAGAGTAATGACATTAATTGTACGTGGATTTTAAAAGTATATTTATTATTTAGAGCTCCAAAATGTGACCTGATTTTTTTTAACTAGTTTGTCTTCTATATAGGTTTGTGTATGTAACACATTGAGCTTGTGACATCACTTATTACACAAGCCAGACAATCAGCTGATGTTTTTCTCCACCTGGCGCTACCTTCTATTCTCTTTATATTGGTAGTGCCCGTACTTTCTTTGATATATCGGCTTTATAGATATAGTGAAAGGGTGTTTTTCCTTAAAGAAATGTGTTGAGTTAATCTACTAGTAATACAGCCTTCTTAAAAAATCAAAAAGAAAGAATGTAACATTAAACTACATCTGACATAAAGAATCCCTTTTTTTAGTTTCTACCAATATTTTTTTCTGTGTTGTTTTTAATACATTTTAACCCTATACGCTTCATTATTTTACAAAAAAATATTTTTATGGAATAAACTTGTCCAATCACACAACCAGGCAACATTAAAATACACAAAAGAATATACATAAGTGATGATGTCATGTTAAGCTAATTAATTTTCATTGTGGTATACCAGTTTTTTTTTCCCTGGCAAGCTTACTACATATTTTAACCCTCTATCCAGTTGCATCTATATGACCTGTCATCTGGCAACACTACAAGTTTGTTATGCTGCAACTTTTTCAAATGTAACTGCCATTTTTCTCTGTGGTATTTTTTTAACTTGAAAAAGGAATATTTTGAAAGACTTACACATAATTTTAAAAAGTGTGTAAATGAAAAGAATGACTAAGAAAGAAGTTGATTTGTTTTAATTCTCTATTCGAAAAAAAGTCGAATCGAATAATATGATATATTCCTGAAGCTGAATCAAAGCTCAAATATTAAAAAATAAATTAATGCTGGATAAAAATATTATACTTTGCATTATTTGAAAGAAGGTACAGGAAGGGTGGATACAAACACATAAAAGGAACAAACAAAATATGACTTACAATGAAAAGAAGAACATAGTTCACACTTTACTGCCATTGGACTGGACAAAGCGGTAATGTAATGGTTGTCTCTTGAAGAAAATTGATTCGTTACCGCCCAATCCCCCGACCTAGGTTTCATTCTATCCGTTCAGTTTAGCTTTCTTTCCTATCAATTATATGTTATTTTATAATTTATATGTTTTCTATCCAACTTTACTGTATCGTCTTCCAAATAAATATGTTATTTTAGAGAGTCGACACCCTGTTTTCATTGTCGTCATCATCATACCCACAGCAATTATTAGTCCAAGTGGCTAGTTACAGTTTCTTTCCATCCTTTTCTTGTCTGCCGTGGTTTCTTCAACCTCTTAGCGAGTAGGATAGTATTAGTTTTTGTATTCTGTTGGAATTCCTATCAACTTGCTGCTTCCATTTACTTCATTAATTTTGTACATACTTTATAATGGCCATTACTCTTTATTTCACGCAAGATGTATTCATTTTTACGGTGGTCAAGTTGTGTGCATCTTGCCAATCTTTGTACAGATCTCATTTTTGCAGTTGCCAACCTTTGCTCATCAGCTATGTCTCGCTGCCGTTCATCAATATAGGCCTGGCGAGACTCTCCAGTCTCCATCTTGGGCCTCTTGTCATTACATACCATAGTCAATGATTGATTAAGAGATCCTTTTGTACATCATGTAGAGATGGGGACGTTCAAATCCTCTAATATCTTGAATCCTATTGTAGGTATTCAAGATATTAGAAATACATAAAGATCTCAAATACAATCTTAAATGCATTTTACTTCAAATAACCATTTTAAGCAATAATTGGTAAAAGGAATTATAGACTTGTGTAGTAAATTTAGGATTCAACTCGTCTCTAATATTTATGAATGGATTTGTGTACCTAAGTCAGGGGATTGGGAGGTGACAATCAATTTTCTTCAAGAGGCAGCCATTACCTCTTTTTCCAATGGCAGCAATGTAAATTGTGAACTGTGTTCTTATTACATGGAACCGATGGCTTTTCTTTCCCTCCGAAGGATGTTGAGCTATGATTTTTTCTCGCTCAATAAAAAGCCTTTGGCCTCTGTTGGGTTCGAACCCACAAACATCAGGTCCTGAGTAGAGCACTTTACCCCAAGACCATCGAGGTCGACGATGGTAGAGGTCATTCAAAAAATGTGTGTGTGTGTTTTCCACCTTTTTTCAAATCCCTAATTAAAATTTTATTTTTAGAAAATATTGTAAGCATAAGTGTTTAACTTTCCCACCAACTAGGATTTTTTCCATCACTTCTGATTTTGTTTACATTAAATGGTAAATTAATGATCTGGCATTTGGTTGTTAGGTTTTTCCTGTCATTATTTGGGTTTTAACCACAAGAAACTTTTTAACTATTTTAATACCTTTAAAAAATAACTCAAACTTAGTACTCATTAAAAAAAAATTATGATTTGAGTCTTGAATCCATGAATATTCCTTGTCGGTTCTAGGGTCCCATCCTTAGTATACACTTGATTCTTGGTGTAAAAATGTTTAACTATGACAGACCCAGGCCTACCCTAACTTTCTATCATTTAATGATTTTGAAATAGGGATTGTTTTTCTTTGAGTACCTTTCATATATACTGGATTTCTTTAAAAAAAATACTGGAAATAAACTGGAATTTCAAAACTATATAGTCAGGTAGACACCCTGTTTTTACATCCATTACTGTTTTCAGCCTGGGTCTGGGTCACTTTCTTATTCAGGCCATATATTTTCCACTACCAGGCTAGACCTTTCACACAATCTAATTTTAGGGCAAACTTAACAAATTCATTTTAACAAAAAAAAAAAAAAGTTAACATTAATTTTAGCTACCGTTTTTTTTATTTACCTAAGAATTAATGTACACTAGATTCTTGATTATCTAGGGTCACATTAAACGAGCTGCCGATTAACCAGCAGTAAAAAATTATGTAATTTTTTTTTATATTTCATATTATTTAATAATAAATCAACTATACATGCTACTGTATGATATAACTGTCAAGCGACTATACATAATGACAAGTTGGGTGTGTGTTGTCAATTTATGTTTTTCTTGTAACAGGTGAACGCTTCACTTATTTTCATTATTTCTTTTAAACTCTTAATGACCATATTTAAACTTAAAAGAGTTGTTCTTACTTTAGAACAAAAACTTGAAATAATTACAACAAATGAAAAAGGGTTGTCGGTGAAGTTGTTAGTGAATCAGTTTAATGTTGGTGAGCAGATATTGCATGGTATTTTTTTGGCAAAGATTATCCGGGCAAATTTTTTTCCCTACCACCTCGGTTAATGGAGAGTTGACTAGTTTAGTAAACCCATAATTTCCCATGTTTTCTAATATTCTTATCTGAATTGATAAACTAGTGAATTTGACCCAAATCTAATAATGTCATTATAGTATATTTTTTCAAGGAAAAAACCTCTCCACTTTTTTGAGATATTTTGCAATATTTGTTTTGCTTAGAGAGAGATATATTTGCTTATTAAATATAACAAAATACCTCAAAAAGCTAAAAGTGGTTTTCTCTAAAGTAATAATTGCATTATGTTGACATCACATTAAAAGTGGTTAAAGAGTTTGGTTTTTATATTCATTTTTAATTTTAATTCATCTAAGGTAAGTTTTTTAGTAAATATATACTTTATACAACACTTTTTAAGTTTCACCTATCATTTACAATTCTTTTAGTTTGGGTAGGAATGTCTAAGTAATAATTATTTTAATAATGTATGAAGGCTAGTGATTGAATAAATAAATGCACATTAATTTTTAATAAAACACTGTAAGACTTTTTTCACATTAATATAATTCCCTTATAATTATATTGCAAAAATCAATAATTTAAAATAATTCCAGCATTCATCTTTATTATTAATATCCTATGTAATTTCAAAGGAAAAGTGGCTCCAAATGGCTATACTAAACTAAACATTGAAAGGAGGAAGGAAGGGCAAGACCTACACAGTCTTCTTCGGCAGTCTAGTCTAGTCCTGTCTGTGTTTTAGTGTGTGTTAATTGTGAAAATGAGGCCTACAGTTTTCTGGTAAGTGTGTAAGCCTTGCTCTTTTATCCTCCTTTCAATGTTCAGTTTAATATGTAATTTTATGGTGGCTACAAAGAGGGAAATCTTTAAAAATGCAGTGAAGACTGGGAAATGTCAGGGAATTCGCTTAAAAATCAGGGTATTTAAATACTTTTCTAATATTTTTTTTTCACTTCATACTTAAAACAAAGGTGATGTGTATTTTGTAAAATACTGAATATTTGTTCACTCTGTAAGGTACAGTAGCCTCATGGCTTCTTTGGTGCTGACTGACAGCTCACAGCTAACAGCTGACGGCTTTGAAAAGTTACCAGACCAAATGTATCCCTATGCCGAACCATATGATCTGCAAAAACATGTGTTCAGCAGCTGTCACTTCTGACAGTCAAAATTTAGGTATCTACCTAAATGTTGACTGTCAGAAGTCAGTTGTGAGCTGTCAGTCAGCACCAAAGAAGTCATGGGGCTACTGTAGCTAGCTTACCTTGCATTATTCCACTTTGGTTTAGCTAATAAGATAAGAGTCATAGCGTAATTCATCAGGGTAAGAATGCTACCTTTCAGGGTAAACAGACTGTACAAGAAAGTGAGATTAGTTTATCCATATCAAGGGGTTCAAACAATGGTTGCTTGTCTAATTTTTTTAAATCTGACTTTTCTTTAGCTTAATTACCCTATCATGTTAGTAGCTCAAAATTACTGGTTTTTTTTTAATGGTGGCCATATTTTGTTATACTCATTTTTGGCCATTAAAATTGTGATACAATATTGTAAATATTAATTGATTAAACTTTTAATGCGTTGTGGGTTCATTGGTATTTAATACATTGTAAATTAGACCTTGCACTGTTGATTTAAAAAATTAAAAATGATTTACTTAAATTACGCCTGATTAAGTAAATATTAATTTGAATATAAACTTGAATACTTGACAAAAGATTGTTTACAATGTAGAGCCAATAAAGTCCTCCCACAATTATTGCCACACAAGCGTCTACAAATTGCACCCGAGTCCTCCCGGATTTTAAATAGGAATGTCCGGTTTGATAGGCCCAAACATACCTAACATCTCGGTTGGACCGCTACTTACTGGTCATCACATACCTACCCTTCTTTACCTTGTTTGAAATTGCTCCAATGGGAATGTGACAAATTCTTACTGTGAAGAAGGCTTGTTTCTCCCTCTTGATGGTCAGGCCAGCAACTTTGTTATGTCATCTTGTTGACCTCTCACAGGAAAAGGAGACTAATTAACTGTTGGTTCCTACATATGTAAACATTAATGACAATCCTCTCCCATTGTGTGATGTGTGAAAATTGCTTTTAAAGTTTCATTATAGTTTTATAGTACACACAATAAATTACATTTCTATTATAATTGCACTAGTTCAGCTATTTTGACTTCCCACATTTAAATATATATTAATTATAATTCCCTAAAAACAGTTACCTCTCTACTGATTAACACTTTATCAATGATCACTATAAATTCATTTTTATATTACTAAACAATTATTTTTTTACACAAAAAAAAACTTACTTTCTTAGCAGAAAATAATTTTAATTAAAACAAGGGATATTATTATCAGTATCACCCCAGTGAAAATTTTCCCAATGTAAAGGGTGCTCATCATTGAACTCCTAGGCATGTTAAAGGCAGGCTTGTTTCTTCCATGTTGTTATTGAACCTAGTTGCCTCTATTAAAGAATCCTTTTCTTTTGCATAACTCCAGTCCTCTTGGTCTCCTATTGTACCCAGTTCTTTCTTTGCCACTATGTCAGGAAATACAGTTCTGTGGGTTTTTCAACAGGATCCATCTTCCAACTCTGTACTCAGAATTGTTTATGCAATTTGAGCCAATTTCAGGATCACCTAAACAAGGGCTTATCAAGAAGTTGTTCTTTGGAACAAATTTGGTTTGTGCTGGTCTGTCTAAGACTTCTCCTATCAACCTATCATTAATTTTAGCCATGGAATTAATTACTTTGTTCAGTGTGATTTTTCAATTGGTCAAGCTCATACTATTTTACTAATAAATTATATTTGGTTTCTTCATGTTCTAAATACAGCTTTTTGTGCAAATTACTCAGGTCTTCTAGGCTAGCCTCCCTTCAAATCCACTAATCTATCACTATAAGTATTATTTATGCTTCTTTCATTGGTTTGATAACATATTTCTTCAAAGCATTGCAAGTATCCCTTCTTTACCTCCATTAAATTATTCTTTTCTTGGTCATAATAAGGGCTTGGATTTATATTTATTTAAATATTTTAAAAATGTCTATCCAATTTATCCCCATGAATATATCTTCACAAATTTTATGATTTTCATTGCTTTGATCTTATTTTTTAAACAAATATTTTCGAATATTTTCATATTTTTAGTTTATGAGCCATAACAAAGAAATATGTATTTATTAACTCATATTTTTCTGCTTTCTATGCTGTTATTCTTAGTAGAAAGGTTGAATTTTGTTTACTCGAAGGAACCCCAATAATTTAAGTTGGCATAGCCTTCCTGCTCATTAGTTTGGTGGTTTGTTGCTTATTGGAGAAGTGGATGGTGGTAGTCAGTGGGGAGCGGGGTGTCTTAAGGTGGAGAGGCTTTCTCTCTTCTCAAATACACAGTAAGCAGCTTAGACATTCTTTTCACAAACTTGTTGTGAGATGATAATGGAACCGTTTACTAAAAATATAATTTATTTGCATCACCTGGTTTACCACTGCCACCAAAGCCTATTTTAATCAGGTGGGGAACTTGGATAGATGTTGCAACATATTATGCAGACAAATTCAAGAAATCATCACAATGCTCGACGAAGAATACGCCGATTCCATATGTGAGGCAAATAAATCAATGTTACAAGGTCGTGTTAAAAAATACTTTAAATCTAACTTTTCGTGCATGAGCGAAACAATTAAAAGACTTGAGACAAAATGTGTGCCCTTAGTGAAATGTATTCTGCAGTGTGACCTTTGTTCATTTCAAAAACTCCTGCGGTGCAAGAAGCCAAATTATCCGGTTCCAAATAGTGTACTCTAATGCCCAAAAAACTTCTCGTCTGCAGGGTTTCGGTCCAAATATCTGTTGTGAGAGAAAAACTTTCCATAGCTGAAAATTTTGACTTAAATACCTCCAACGCATTATTTTGTAGTAAAGGAAATTGATAGTAGTTTATTTTTCCTTTTTCTTTAGTTCTATCAATTTCCTTTACTATAAAATTATTTAGCTATTCGGCCACCTCATTTTTATACATTATCCAACGCATTATTATATTTCTCATAAACATATTTTTGAATGGTTTTGCGAGATAGAGCCTTCTAGTGTGGAGCCACCATTTTGAACTTCAGGAAAGCTTGATGCTCAACAAGTGACAAAGGAAGGTCTGCCTTGTAACGGTTCCCGTCACACGGACTTCTCATCCGATATTTAGCCTGGCCCGCTAAATTTATGATTGGTATATTGTGGAAGCATGC
>CABFWO010003112.1:84820-94874 GCA_902155825.1 Timema genevievae | reverse complement strand
CCCCCCCCCCCTCCTTCCTTGTAAACACAGGCCTCTCTCTACCCCTAGCTGGTTGACTGAAGGCTGCCCGCCACAAAGCAGCGAGACGGGATGGGCTTACACTGAGAGTTGTATATCAATTTTATTTGAGGTGTTTAACGTGTATTGTCTCAAATGACTGATTATATCAATACACGATTTAAAAACTAACTTTAATCTAGAACAAACATAACAACCGGACGTTAATTCATCACTGTGAAAAAGGGAATCCTAATTTCACTAAAGATACATTTTTAGTCCATGTCTAGAATAGATCCCTGAACCCTCAGTTGAATATAAAGACAGACTACCCATTTATCCAAGGTTTATGTTTGACCTTTTATGGACCTGCAAGTCCGTGAAATGATATAAAGTATCTGTTAAGAAATTGTTGACGCAAGGAGTTCCTGTTATCTTAAGACCATGAAAGGAGCGGAAAGTTTTTAATGAATTCCCCCACGCACAATAACCAGGCAATTCTCTCCGAATCGATCGTATGCCGGGATGAATGGGCAACAAGGGTTTGGGGTAAAGTGGAGCTAGAAGATAATTCGATTCAGACCAAATCTGGGCAGAGTTGTCTCTATACAAGAGAGCATTCTGGGTATTGAATCTTCCTAGTGGCTTCATCTGCATAATCTAATGGGACGACTATAGGACCTCTATCCCAGCCGATATCTTGAGGCATAAACTAACCTCTCAAACCCCTTTTCTCTTTCTGACACAAAGGAGCTGTTTTTAACTAACACACTTGGTTCAATTTATTTTGGGAAAGTTCCCGTGATGATCAAGAGGGTCTTGTCCTGTGATTACATTGGTGGGCTGGGTAATGGAGGATTGGTGATTAAATGTAGATATTGTATAGAATTGACATGAAATAGAAGGTTCTACAATCAACTGGCGCTGTGTTGTGATAGTTTGTGTGTGTGTGTGTGTTATAGTGTGTATATTCTAGTGTGTATGTGTGTATTGCCAGTTTGTGTGTGCTAGTGTGTATGTGTGTGTTCTAGTGTGTATGTGTGTGTTCTAGTGTGTATGTGTGTGTTCTAGTGTGTATGTGTGTGTTCTAGTGTGTATATTCTAGTGTGTATGTGTGTATTGCCAGTTTGTGTGTGCTAGTGTTTGTTTGTTCTAGTGTATAGGTGTGTGTGTTGGTAGTTTGGGTATGCTAGTGTTTGTGTGTGTGTGTTTGTATATGATAGTATGTGTATTTGTATGTGCTAGTTTGTGCTAGTGTGTGAATCAGGTAAAGTTCTGCCCCACCGAGTCCCAGGGAAAGTGGAGGTGATTACGACCGAACCTCTCAGGTGGAAGGAGACCTTGATCCGGCTCATGACGACATAAAGTAGTCCCTGTCACACGAGGGATTTGGAGGTAGAGAGGATTACGATAAGATGGGGAGTATGAATGGAGGAGGAACAGGAGGCATAAAGTAGGATAGAAACAGACAAGAAGGAAAGAGAACAGGAGGAAATAAGTCAGGTAAATATAACCGTGATTAGTTTTTTATTTATTTTTAGAACCGCGTCTTACTATCCATACGGGTTTTACATCTATGTACTCGCTACACTAATGTATTAAGGATGATAAATATTGAATTTAGAGGGAGTGTACCCGCATTAGCGTAGAGGGAGAGTGAAATTTTAGGAAAAACCACCCTCAGTACCCTCGACCAAGATTCAAATCTCAACATCCCGTCATTCTCATTTCAGTCTAAGAGCGAAGGTGGCGCCTTAGCCCATGAGGTCATCGAAGCGCGTGCTTTTTTAATTGTTTTATTTTTGTTATTGAACGAGCCCTTTTAGAACTTTCTCCCAACAGTAATTTCCTCACCGTGAAAGAGGAAACCAACCTTTCATCAATGATACAGTATTTGGCCAAGCAGGGAATCAAACCTGTAGCTCTCCACTCAGTAGGAAAACGCGATACTGATTGAGGTAAGAAAGTATCGGACTACAATTATTAATGGCTATGAAAGAAACCAATAGTAAAAAAATTAGAAATACGGAGTAAAATATAAAATAAAAGTATTACACGTAGGGTAGTTTGTTAGCTATCAATGCATACACATACAGTTGGTGGCTTATCCTTTCTTAAATCTCATATAAACCCATCAACCAGAACCCAGAGCGTTAATTCATAACCTGCACACCAACTCAGTTTCACAGTGAAATATTTGTAGTCCTCATCCTGAATAAAACCAGGGAATAATATATTACATATCCAGATGTGCTTTGTACTAAGGGTAATAAAAGGTAGACCTTAAGTAAAAATTCCTTTGGTGGATATTCGAGTAAAATATAAACATAAACATGTGAAGGAGTGTTTTTAAAATAAAATTAAATTAGCAGAAAAAAGGAGAACGAAGCAAGGAATAGGTATCGAAAAAAATGTGTGGAATAAGATTAAGAAGATATGTGGGATAGAAAATAAGAAGGAAAAAAGTTAACGAAACAACGAATACATACGTAATGGATTGATTAAAGTAGGATAAGACAATGATAATGGATGTATTTAGTTATAAGGGGACAAAATATGGGACAAGTAAAGTAAGAACTATTTTATAAAAGAGCTAAATAGAGGAAGTACCTTTCTATAAAGTAAAGACATATCTAAAAACTAGAGTAGGGATTATACAAGAGTGTTGAAGGAAGACAAGGAAACAAGAGAAAATAAGCACCAAGAACTAGAACGGGAGTGAAGATGATAAAGGAACGTAGAAGGAAGACAAGGAAGAATCTACATGAAGAAGAGACAGAACGAGAGTATAGATGATAAAGGTGTGTAGAAGGGAGACAAAAGAAACCAAAAGAAAATAAGCACCAAGAACTAGAACGGGAGTAAAGATGATAAAGGAACGTAGAAGGAAGACAAGGGAGAATCTACATGAAGAGACAGAACGAGAGTATAGATGATAAAGGTGTGTAGAAGGGAGACAAAAGAAACCAAAATAAACTAAACACCAAGGACTAGAATGGGAGTATAGTTTGAGAGTGATAGAGAACGCTGCTTTCAGACCCCGGACATGTGTGGGTTACTGAATGAATTGAGGAGTGATAGCGGGGGGTGGGTGGGGCTATCCCAAATACCAGCTGCTAACATTCAAAAGAGAAGTAAATTAATGCATAAGAGACGTTCCCTCCCCCTCCCATGTGTGGGTGTGACACAGACGTTTGCGGTCCACTGCTGCTGCTGTTGTGAATGCTCTCTTGGCTTTTCACCACATTCTTGGGATGTTTGGGGTGTGAAGACAAATTGTCTCACGTGCGAGCACGAACTGCAAAGCTTCGTTCCATGAAATATGGAGGGAAGCCTTTCCACCGTTGTGATTATCTGTTCAACGGAAGACAGGGATAAGCAAATCTATCTGATAGCTAGAAAAGCTATTTCATTTACTTTTATGTATTCATAAATTAAGTCATGTGATCTGAAACTGTCACTTCTGATTTATATTATCAATACATATGACATAACAATAATAATATAGTAAAATGCCGTCAATGTTGACCGTAATAGAATATGTTTGCATTTTCCAAAAGGCTGTTCCTCTGAAAAATCAGAACAAGTCATAATCTCCTGCGCATAAAAGAATCAAGAATAAATATCACTGCAAATGTTTCCAGATCAAATAGAGCCCTTTAAAATTCTACTTTTAAATGTTAACATTTGTCTTCCCCAAGTAGTATTTGTCAGAAGTATTACCATCCAGAAAGAGCCAATTAAATGGCACAGGGTTTGATGCTAGTGCATGCTAGTGATGTCCTGTCTAAATGTTCTAGAGATTGCTATCACTAATTTTATTTGTGAGATCTGCAAGTCTTTCAAAATGAGAAAAGACTGGCCAGTAGCCAAACACTCAAGAATGTCTCAGATGAAACTTCGAGATTAGCTGAACGTGAAGCTACTATATCTATACACTGGGATACTGATACTCTCTCTGGCTGAACGTGAAGCTACTATATCTTAACACTGGAATACTAATACTCCCTCTGGCTGAACGTGAAGCTACCATATCTAAACACTGGGGTACTGATACTCCCTCTGGCTGAACGTGAGGCTACTATATCTAAACACTGGTGTACTGATACTCCCTCCGACTGAACGTGAAGATACTATATCTGAACACTGGAATACTAATACTCCCTCTGGCTGAACGTGAAGCTACTATATCTTAACACTGGAATACTAATACTCCCTCTGGCTGAACGTGAAGCTACTATATCTTAACACTGGAGTACTAATACTTCCTCTGGCTGAATGTGAAGCTACTATATCTTAACACTGGAATACTAATACTCCCTCTGGCTCAACGTGAAGATACTATATCTGAACACTGGAGTACTAATACTTCCTCTGGCTGAATGTGAAGCTACTATATCTTAACACTGGAATACTAATACTCCCTCTGGCTCAACGTGAGGCTACTATATCTGAACACTGGGGTACTGATACTCCCTCCGACTGAACGTGAAGCTACTATATCTGAACACTGGGGTACTGATACTCCCTCTGGCTCAACGTGAAGATACTATATCTGAACACTGGATTACTAATACTCCCTCTGGCTGAACGTGAAGATACTATATCTGAACACTGGAATACTAATACTCCCTCTGGCTGAATGTCAAGCTACTATATCTTAACGTGAAGCTATTGTCTCCAAATCAGAGAGTTATATGATAATATTTATGTTATCTAATGGTCCACGTACGTTTCCACTGGGATTATTTAGCACCGCCTCTCACTACACGGTCGGCTTTACGCTTATGTACTAATTACGTTAATGGTTTTAGGGATTAGGAAAATTATATATAGCCTAGTACGTGTACCCAAATTTTCGTGGAGGGAGAATGAAAAACCATTTTGGAAAAAAACACCCTCGGTACATCGAATCTCGATCTCCCCGTCATTAGTAGGCTAGCATAAAGCGAGAGTAGCGCCTTAGACCATGCGGCCACCGAGGTAGATGTTTCCGCTGTTAAAGCTGTAACTCGTCATGAATTAACTGTCCTGTATGTTTCTCTGTGTGTTACCTCCATGTCATCTTATTACGCGTTCGAGCTATCCACATATTTACAATGATGTGATAGGGAGGAACAAGGTAGAATTCAAAGGAAATGTACACCCATTCACGTTGAGTGAAAAATGGGGAGGACCATTTTTTTTTAAAAAAAACACCTCACAACACCCGGTCGATATTCAAGCGCAGGTCTCCCCTTCCCCCCGATGAATTAGTACGCGTGCCCACCACTGAAGGTCTACATGTTATCAATCTGTGGTTGGAAATGTATACTCATATTTATATATTGTTTTGTTTGATTTCCAAACAGGTTTTCATTTTTTTGCAGGTTCTACAATTTCCTGCTGTATAAAAAAAGAGAGTACAAATGTTTGCACAGAAGTTAACGATAAAACATCAAATTGGATGCACTTCTGAATGAGTACGTTTCATTTAGTCAGATAAATGGTGGGTGAACCATTCAGAGCTATAGACCGCGATGGGGTGGTGTAGGATTTTTATTTCTCTATATAGTATATATTTAATCTCCCGCCTCCCCCATTTTCATTCTGCATGAGATGTGGAGTACAAGTTTTGAGAGTAGTTGGCAAAAGGGGGAAGGATAGAAAGTGGGAGAGAATCGATAACCGTTCGACTGAAAGTGGAGTGATTGAGTAGGTTAGTCGGGAAACGCAGCTCTCGACCATCATTGTGTTGAATCAGACCACCGCACCGGCCCGGTTCACTGGGGTGGGGTGTTATTAAAAGAGAGGTAGTGAGAGGGAACCACTGATTTACTGGGAGTTAAAAAAAAACCTCTGCTGTTTTATCTGACTTGTCAGGAAGCCGATTGTAAGTAAAGCAGTGGCATTTTTTTCATACATTCCTGACATCCATTCTTCGGAGAGAAAAATCTGGACTGTCGCGTCGTATAGACTTGGTACCTTCTTTGTTCATCATTCAACTTGGGGAGGCTTGTATGGACTTGGTACCTTCTTTTTTCACCAAACAATCAATTTGGGACGCTTGTATGAACTTGGTATCTTCTTTGTTCATCAGTCAACTTGGGAACTCTTGTATAGACTTGGTACCTTCTTTTTTCATCTAACAGTTAACTTAGTGAGGCTTGTATGGACTTGGTAACTTCTTTGTGCATCAAACAATCAATTTGGGGACGCTTGTATGGACTTGGTACCTTCTTTGTTCATCAAACAATGATCTTGGGGACTCTTGTATAGACTTGGTACCTTCTTTGTTCATCAAGCAGTCAACTTGGGGAGTCTTGTATGGACTTGGTACCTTCTTTGTTCATCAAACAGTCAACTTGGGGACGCTTGTATGGACTTGGTACCTTTCTTTGTTCATCAAACAATCATCTTGGGGACTCTTGTATAGACTTGGTACCTTCTTTGTTCATCAAACAGTCAACTTGTGTTCGATGTGAAACAAGAGAACCTCTCCTTCCTCTTGATTATCTAAATGTAAACTAGCCCCTAGCAGCGTGTACCGATGATAAGCGAAGGTCGTACATAAATATTATCCAACCACCCTATCTCCGCCTTGTCCAGGTGAGGATCGGGAACATTTCTGAGGTCCACCAGACATAGCAGGTGGAACATTTTATATCGGGAACGTTCCTGAGGTCTATTAGACATAACAGGTGGAACATTTTACATAGGGAACATTCCTGAGGTCCACTAGACATAACAGGTGGAACATTTTACATTGGGAACATTCCTGAGGTCCACTAGACATAGCAGGTGGAACATTTTACCTTGGGAACATTCCTGAGGTCCATTAGACATAACAGGTGGAACATTTTACATTGGGAACATTTCCTGAGGTCCATTAGACATAACAGGTGGAACATTTTACATTGGGAACATTCCTGAGGTCCACTAGACATAACAGGTGGAACATTTAACATTGGGAACATTCCTGAGGTCCACTAGACATAACAGGTGGAACATTTTACACCGGGAATGTTCCTAGCATTATTATTTGAGGTATTTAACATGCACTTTCTAAACCGACTGTTTATATCAGCACACGACACACAAAATAACACAAATTCTAGAACATACACAACACTCAACCCCCTGCCATTATTCTATCATTGTGAAAGGGTAAATACAAATTCCATCGATGATACACTTTTAGGCAATGCTGAGAATCAAACCTGGGACCATTAGCTCACTAGGCAGCCACTCTACCCACTTCGCTAAGATATTTGACTCCCCCCCTATTTTAACGTGAGGAACACACGAGAGATGTCCCTAGTTGTAAAGTTTCCTCCTCAGTTTAATTTCTCCTGAGGACGTTAACAACAGAAAGATTATTAGATGAGTTACAATAACATTTATATATTCATGTTCCATCAAACTAGATGTACCAACTACTGGCCCGCACCGATGATCGCGCAGACAAAGATGTCAGTAATCGTGTTTGCTTATTTCCGCTGACGAAGAAGTCAGGCCTTGAATCCCTGACAAGGTGTAATGAGGTGTTCATGGTTTCCCAATCTTTCTACACACAAATGCTGATGCATATTGTCTAAATCCTACCCTCATAGCCCCAACCCCATAATTTTAAATACACGGATATCCCGGACGGGTAGTAAGACGTGGCACACCGCTGGCTCGAATAAAAAGTTTATTTTTTCAAGTTGTTGAGTAAGCCCGGCAGAATGACAGTCAAACCACTTGGGGAACGTAGGGGTACGGGTAGATAACAAAGGGGGAGGGAGGAAATGATCGTGTCAAGAACACTTCTGTTCCTCTTGAAGACGTGTTGTTGTCTCAGGGCGGCAGCTGCCCCTGACGGGTAGTCCACCCCTACATCCCTGCCGAGGGAAGTAAAAACTATCTCGAGATTTAGGTGAATTAATGCGCACAGCATTGTCCTGGGCAACTAGCCCTGCTGGCTTGATCAGATTGGATACCCCTGGAAAAATAGGGAGGGGGGCGAACATATGCATGGCTCAGCCGGGAGTTGGGGATTGAGTTTGAATCCTGGTTGGGATAGGAGAATATTATAATACGTCTGTGCTTTACGCTTTTTAGATCGTCATAGTTGGCTAATGGGTCACTTGTTTTCACATACAATATACATTTAATTTATAACTAAAAACACTACTATGTATAAATATTATATCACTCGGACACAGCGTGCTCTTGGGGTAAAGTGCTCACCTCAGTAGCCTATGATCATGGGTTCAAACCCAACCGGGGTCGACAGGTTTTTCTTGAGCGATAAAACACATAGTACAACTACCTTCGGAGGGAAATTAAATGTTTATTGTGGCTTGTAAAATAACCCTAGAAGGTATGGGAAAATAACTTTCCCGGTAAAATTAGTAAGCCCTTTCGCTCTCGCTCATAGAAATTCTCGTGTGCTGATATAATCAGTATGCTCAGAAAGTGCACGTTAAATATCTAAAAAAACAAAACAAAAAAGTTTTGAAATAATTTCTTGATATAGGTTAAAAGTATTTCCTGTCCCTGCTTATTAATTATACTTCACTTGAAACAGATAAGATATTAGAATTGAACACCTATACAGGTGTACTATGAATTATATATTTTTCGAACATCCCTGATTCATAATTGCAAACTATCAGCTGACAATATGATGCTAAAAGGACACATACTGTATGTAGTAGGTGTACAACGGGTTTGGCTGTTTCGGACCGTTCCAAGCCCAACAGTCTTGAAGTATACACACTGAGCAGTTAGAGAGCTTTGCACTAATGGTCATCGCTTGCCCAACCTCCCCCCTCCTTGTTGTTTAAACAGTGGAACAAGGAGTGGGGGTGGGGTTGGTGAGACGTCACCCCCAGAAAGAAGGAAAGGAGTCGTGTGTTTGAGTACATGACAAAGAGCTGAGACAATAAGAGACGTAGCAAAGGCTGATTGTTTATCCGAATCCAGGCGCTTGTGAGGTGATGGTGGTTTGGTAGCCCTGACTTTCATTGCCCCCTTGTTTTAATACGTTTCCAGCTGTTTTCCCACGAACAATGCCCGAGAGTGTGTAGTAGGCGAGAGGAGATCTGCGGGAAGCTTACTTTAGTGGAAAGAGCTATGGTTTTCCTTTAATTACATTCCATCTGTCACGGCTTCGAGGAAACTGTTTTACTTCACGCGTTGAGTTGTCAGATGTTAAGGAGGGGAGTTTTGTGGGTTATGATATATGTTACGGTCTGGTGGCTCCCCCTTCTCTCGCATATAAGAAGGAAAACAGGCGTTGTATTGTTTCTACAAGGATGAAATGCTTACAATACAGACCTGGCTTGGTCTGTGAAACAAATCAGGATCTAAACCAACTGGGAGAGGTTGTGCACAAATTGGACAGTCTTTTAACATTACGAGGAGTTCAAAATATAGGTCATGATAAAAATATCTCACGTACACATTACGTCGTACACATGTACTGTACGTACACACGAGCTGCAACTGATGGTAGCTCTGCTAGGATACTGGTATAGTCTGGTTTGCATAGGAAGAGCCTTCCTTATCTGACAGCTAGAAAAGCTACTAGATATAATTTCATGTATTCATACGTCAAATCATTTGGCTTGCAGCTCTCACTTTTGATAGATATTATCAATACATTTGATATAACAAAAATAATATAGTAAAATGTTATCATTATTGACCTAACAAAACATGTGTGTATGTTTTAAAAAGGCCCTTCATATTAAAATTGGGCTCTAGTAAGAAGGAATTAGAAAATATATATAATACTAGCGGACCCGACAGACGTTGTCCTGCCCGAACGTTGGCTTTTCGTTTGGCTGGCATAATTGATTTCGATAGTAAAACAAATACTATGTGATCATCACAATTACAAATTCACAATGAACTCCAATTAGTGAGTTACAGAAATATTACAAATTCAGTGTTTGTCAAGACAACATACAAAATAAAACATCTTTTCATTTTTGGAATTTCACCCACAACTCCACAAATATCAGCTGTATCGAAAAAAATTTTGAGGTTACATGTTCTGATATGCAAAAAATCTAAAAAAAAATCCCCC
>CABFWO010003112.1:52029-78534 GCA_902155825.1 Timema genevievae | reverse complement strand
AATAAAATATACTGGCCACGTGATGAGCTTGATTTTAGAGATTGGGTGGCCTGAATTCCCGGGTTTGAATCTTATGTACTCTTCGTTTAGCCTGAACGCTAGCAAGCTTACCTTTTATGGTTCCACTATGGTGTAGTTTATAAGATAGGGCCATAGTGTAATCAGTCAAGGTAAGACTGCTACCTTGCTTTGTTCCACTATGCGGTAGCTTATAAGATAGAGTCATAGTATAATCAGTCAAGGTAAGACTTCTTGCCTTTCCGGGTAAACTTGAGTGTACAAGCATATTTAAAAAATATATAAACATGTCATTTTAAAATGTACTGTACGTGTATGTTCTTAATGTCGTCAGGGCAGTGACTATACCCATAATTGATGGTCTATGTTTAACACAAGTAGCAGTGACTATACCCACAACTGAAGGTCTATGTTTGAGAAAAGTAGCAGTGACTATACCAACAACTGAAGGTCTGTGTTTAACAGAAGTAGCAGTGACGATACCCACAACTGATGGTCTATGTTTAACACAAGTAGCAATGACTATACCCGCAACTGAAGGTCTATGTTTGAGAAAAGTAGCAGTGACTATACCAACAACTGAAGGTCTGTGTTTAACACAAGTAGCAGTGACTATACCCACAACTGAAGGTCTGTGTTCAAGACAAGTAGCGGTGACAAAGTTTGTAAAGCGGGAATTGTGAGGACATTAGCATCAGCGCCATCTGTCGTCAGGAGAGTTGGTCAGCTCTTGTTGGGTTGTCAGGGGCCGATCGGCCTAACTTGGCTATTGCCTCACATGTTATTATCCCCAGAGATGAATTGTGATTAGCAAGATTGCCTACCACCCAGGCGCAAAACAGATACAGCTAAACACTCATTTTAGCGTGGCTTTTCAGTCAATAGTTCCTAAATCAGCGTAGATTGCAACATTCCTTCATTGGAACATCACACCAATGGAATATGGTCAAATGGGCACACAATGCACTATCAATTATTCCCAGGTCAAATAGGCAGGCTACATTTATAAGTCTCAGCTCCTAGCACTAGCATTCTCCTTTTCTTAACAACCATCCCGTTATCCATATATTTACATGATTGTGGTAGTCAGACACTTTATCTCAGTCAGTAGCGTGTCTGTCTTTTGAGTTAAGGCTCCTGGTTCGTTTCCCAGCATGGCCGAAAAATGTATCATTGGTGAAATGTAGGTTTCCCCTTTCACAGTGATGAAATAACGGCTGGGGGGCTGGATGTCGTGTCTGCTATAGATTAACTTATATCTATACAGACACGACATTCAGCCCCCCAGCCGTTATTTCATCACTGTGAAAGGGAAACCTACATTTCATCAATGATATATATATATATATATATTTATATAGAAAGAGAGAGATAGAGAGATTGTAGTATAGATGAGGAAGGTAAAAATAACTATAGGAGATGCATCCAAATGTGTGTATATGAAGAGTAGAAAGCCATTTTGGAAATAAAACATTCAGTTCAACCAGCCGAGAGTCTAGCCCGTACTAAAAGGACATTTTGGAACATGTCATTTCAAGCGCATGCGTATGACTAATTTTTACTTTCTCGCTAACTTACAGGTAGAGAAAATATTGTGATCGTCAAAAAAAATGAGCTTGATTTTTGATTAATTTCAACGTTTCATAACCTCCCGAATCTGAAAAAGTGGTGTTTGCATTTCTGCCTGTCTGTCCGTCTGTAGCTCGGAGTGGAGCCTAAACTATTTTACCGATCGGGATAAAACTTGGTATCTAGGGTTTTCATAGCGTTTTCCTTACGGGTTTTTGGGATTGGATATCTAACCCTAAAATTAAGAGTAGTTTCCTTAAGGGCGAAAAGAGAAAAAATCGATTTTATCAAAATCGGCTAAAATGTTTTGTTTTAATTTCATTTCTAAGCATTGATAAATATTACAAACAAAATGGCTACTCTCAATTTCTCGTCAACATTACTTTAAGAGCTCTGGTCTGATGCGTGATTTAATTTTTTTTATCATATCTCCGAAACTATTTGAGATATGAAATTACTCATCATTGCAAATATGTAGGTCTATTTATAATACAAATCTTTCATTTGAAACATATTTTTATAAAAGCAATCATTTTCAAGCCATACGCAAATATAGGTATTTTTTAACTTATCGAACACTAAAGGTAAAGTATTGTAACCGTAAAAAAAAACTCTAACCAGAGATGTTGACGGATGTCAACGTTTCGTGACCCCCCGAACCCTTAAAAGTCGTTTTTGCAATGTCGTTTGTCTGTGTGTCTGTTTAACCATAAAATTAAGAATAGTTTAATAAAGGGAGAAAAAAAATCAATTTTCTCAAAATCGGCTCTAACGAGTTTGATTCAAGTTCATATCTAGGTGTTGATTAAGATTATAAATAAAATGGCTATTTTCCTTTTTTCATGAAAATGACTTTTAGAGTACTTTACAGAAGCTGAATTTTCCGTATCCCCGCAACTATTTGAGATACTAAATAATTTATCATTGCAAAATTGTAGTATTATTAAAAATTAAAAACTTTTATATGAAATATATTTTTATAAAATCAACAGTTTCTGAGATATTTGCAAATATATTAATACAATTGTGTTAGCTTTAGTTGTAAAGAGATACTACTTAAGTTTTAACGCAATAATTCTCCAATGCCATAGAGTAATCAAATATAAGTTGCTCAAAAAGTTTATGTTATTTTTCCTTGAACCTCTTAGGAGAAATGTTTGTACAGCAATGATCTATCTTCATTTTAGTCTTAATAGTCAATATTTACCTTTATTATTGGTCTAAATTTATTAATGAGGAATTTAATAGCGATGTGATAACCATAAGATGTGCAACCTCAAGTAAGATGTCGAAATTTTAATATGAAATGTTGACCCTTGTGGACCCAAAATATTGATCTTTTTTTTTTTTTGGTCCAAACATACAAATGAGGACTCTAGTTTTTTTAATAAAATCATAAAATTTAAAACCGGAAATCAAAAAATGTTTTACATAAGTATAACTTAAATTTTTGCTCGGGTTTGTTATTATTTAGTTTAACATATATTACAAGTTTTGAGTAAATATATACATTTTTAAACAATGGAGTGAGAACGTCCGTGTAGAGTTCCACATCTTTTTTTTTTAGCACCGCGTTTTACTAACCGTTTGCGTATAACCCGAACGGGTAGTAAGACGCGGTGCTAATAATAATACTAACCGTTCAGGTTTAACGCCTATGTACTAGTTACGCTAACGTTATAGGAATTGCAAACGAATACCTGCTTAGAAGAGTGGGTGAGAAGAGAACCATTTTGGATGTGATTCTTCGGTACAAATCAATCTGGATCTTAGGAGGAACTGTCTTCTCCATGATATCATGGAAGGAAAGGTTGAGGGAAAGAGGAGCTTAGAAAGGAGGAGGATTCAAATATTGGGTGACTGGGGGAAAAAAGAAAATTCTGGGAGCTTAAGGAGGAGGCTGAGGACACGACGTATTGGTGGTTGTAGTAATAATAATTACTATTAGGAGTGAGTAAGGTTGAATTTAGAGGAAGTGTACCCACATTTACGAGGAGAGGTAATACAAAACAATTTTGTAAAAACCTCCCTTAGTACATCCATCCGGTATTCGAACTCTGATCTCCCCATCATCGGCAGCCTAGTATATTGTGTGTGAAAGTGACGCCTTAGACCACGCAGCCACCAAAGCGGGCTAACTTTTTATTGAAATATAAAATAAAAATCGCTTGAAACCCTCAAAATTTAGCAAAAAGACATCAAGTTTTCTCATGATTCAATTTTGAACACTGCTTTACCTTCAAAGTTTATCTTTTTAGTTTGTATATTTCTTGTTTGGATTCACATTTTGCTTCTTTTTTTCGTTTTCTTTTTAACTTTAGGGCGTATTCGTATCTCTTGCTTCGTTCTCTGGCTACGTTGAAACTTTTTTTTTACTTCCCTTTTCTCTCCATTTCTCACTCTTTCTCCTCCCGCAGGGGGTTAGTGGGGAGTTAAGGGTGCAAGTGTTGCAATCCCAACCAACCCTCAATCCCCTTCCTTTTCTCCCTGTTACCCATATAGAACAAGGTTTATGTGGATTTCTACCATTTTTCTTTCCGCCATTCTGGGAAACAGATTGCTTGTAGGACTGCTCCATGCAAGAAGGAACACTATCAAGTTAGTTGAGCTGACGGCAGAGAGTGCTTACAAACTAGATCTCTGTAGAACACACTATCAAGTTAGTTGAGCTGACGACAGAGAGTGCTTACAAACTAGATCTCTGTAGAACACACTATTCAAGTTAGTTGAGCTGACGGCAGAGAGTGCTTACAAACTAGTTCTCTGTAGAACACACTATCAAGTTAGTTGAGCTGATGATAGAGAGTGCTTACAAACTAGTTCTCTGTAGAACACACTATCAAGTTAGTTGAGCTGACGGTAGAGAGTGCTTACAAACTAGTTCTCTGTAGAACACACTATCAAGTTAGTTGAGCTGACGGTAGAGAGTGCTTACAAACTAGTTCTCTGTAGAACACACTATCAAGTTAGTTGAGCTGATGATAGAGAGTGCTTACAAACTATCTCTTTCTCTCTTTATCTCTCTTTACGTGAGGACACAATTATTTCACAAACTAAATTTTCGACGCACAAAACTAATCGTAAAAATCAAAATGTCGCCATTTCTGGATACGCGAACTAAATGTAAGGTTCGTCTGGTCCACTTATGGGGAGGTCTGGCTTCGAACCCCGGCTGGATGTAATAGGGGTGGTTTTTTCCCCTCATATCTGCCCACTCCCCCTCCATGATAATTCGGGTGTATTAAATTGAACTTTTACCCTCCTTATCCTTAACCCAATTACGTAGAAAAGAATATACACGCGTACAATCTGACCTAGTAGTAAGACGTGGAGCTAAAAATTTGTTTTTCCCTGTCTCGACTTAAAAATATATATTTGCTTATAGCTCGAAAATTAATGATTTTATAAAAATATGTTTCAATGATAAGTTATTTTGTATCTCAAAGACTGGTGGAGATATGATCAAAACTGGAGCTATTCGTTTATGTAAAGTACCCTCTAAACTATTTTACTGGAAATACTAAACGCATCATTTTGTTTTTGATGTTAAAGACTGCCTCGATACAAATTTTTAACCAAAATCGTTAGAGCCTATTTTGAACAAATCGATTTATTTTTTCTCCTTTTTGCCCTTAAGTTAGGGTTAGATATATAGTTCCAAAAGCCCCTTTGGGGAAACTTAAGTAAACCAGAGGTACCAAGTTTTAGCCGCATTGGTAAAGAAGTTTAGTCTCCGGTCCTATTGACAGGGACAGGCAGATGCCATCAAGAAAACCACTCATGAAACGTCGAAAATATCGAATTGACGATAACAATACTTCTTCTACCCTAGGTGTCACGGGAAAGTAAATATTAAATATTCTAAGGGCAAGAGTTGATTTTTACAGATGAAAAATGGTAATAGACTCCATAAAGTCCAACAACCGCATACAAATGAACAAAGATGGCCTCAGAGCCCCGAGGTNAAAAAAAAAAAAAAAGAAGACGAGCGCAGAGCTCAAGCAAGAAAAGTGACATAACTTCTTCTTGCCTCGGACGTGCCCCAATTTATTCGCAATTCCCCCCTCCCCTCTTTGTCACGACAAGGAAATATCTGCGTTAGAGGTTAAACGGGCCAGAAAATGGTGTAACGCAGTCGGAATATAACATAATATTCCATCCATAATATTCCATCCTCTAGATACGGGTAGGCGGTGTTTGTAAGGTGGGACATGGGAACTAAACTGCTCGCCACGACTGTAGGATGGTCAGGAGGTGGGAGAATCGTGTTTTTAATGTAGTTTCAATTTGTTTGTTGATTGAAGACAAAGCTGGCAGTCCCATTGCTTGTTTTGTTCATACTCACCCCCCACCACATTGCGTATCAGCTGGGGTACTTGTGTTAAAATTCTCTCAGTTAATTATCGGATTTTATTTTCCTAAGGTTTGGGCTCCAACTTTAACTAGATAGGATACGTTACCACTTCAAAATGTGTTAGACAAAAAAATCATTTGGGTCTAGTCCGGCCAGTGATTATGTGATAAAGAGTGTGAATTACTGTGGATTGCACTATACATTATGCCTCTTACTCATTTAAACTAAAAATGTGGGCGTTATAAGAATATCATATACACTATACAGAATGGTTCTAAGCTCTCTGCACAAAGCCTTATGGGAGAAGGGAACACTAAACCAAACCTTTTTCGTCAATAAATGTATGTATGTATGTATAGGTGCTAGAGGGCGCTGTTGGTACAGTAGCCCCATGGCTTCTTTGATGCTGACTGACAGTTCACAGCTGACTTCTGACAGTCAACATTTAGGTATATACCTATATTTTGACTGTCAGAAGTGACAGCTGCTAAACACATTTTTTTGCAGATAATATGATTCGGCGTAGGGATACATAATTTGGTCTGGTAGCTTTTCAAAACCGTCAGCTTTCAGCTGTGAGCTGTCAGTCAACACCAAAGAAGCCATGGGGCTACTGTACATGGTAAATGAAAGGCAGAAAGTGTGAACAACATTTTTATTCACAGCAGTTACTTAAAGAATTGACCTCCAAGATTTCCCAGCCCTGTACGCTAGATGCATGTCAGCCATCTCAGAATCCATAAAAGGTTCCATGTTACACGCACGAAGTCTGCGTTACAAATAACGACGGCGATAAATAGCCTTTTGGCGTGCCGCCCAACATTGTCCTCTAGAACCAATGGGTGACGTCTGCGACCATACATTCATACATTCATTACAAAAAAAGTTTGTTTTAGTGTGATATTTCTCTAATCAAAGTTTATACAGAGAGTTTAAAATCAACCTGTATATTATATTTTGTTCAGGCACTGTTGTTTTAACAATTGTGTCAGTTTTTATTAAATATGATTGTCTAATATTTGACTACATGAGATTTGATTCTGTCAAGATGTTAATCTATCCTCGTACATTTCCTTATAAGTGAACCAGTGTCTGGCTATCATATTGATGATAATACCTGTATTAGTGCGTTATCAGTAGTATTAACCATTTGATCCTTGTTTTTTTTAGCACCGCATCTTACTACCCGTTCCGGTTATACGCTTATGTACTATTACGATGGTTTGGGGGACTAAAAAGGTTACATTTTGAGGAAGTGTATCCACATTTGGATGGAGGAAGAGTTAAAAATATATTTTTTTAAACCACCCTCAGTACACCCGACTAGAATTCGAACCTCGATCTCCCTTTCCTCGTCAGTTCAGGCTATTGTGAGAGTGACGCCTTAGACCATGCGGCCACCGAAGTGGGCTCCCCCATGATAAAATTAAAACCCAAATTGATCAAAACTTCACAAGATTTACGGGTATTAATTTTAAATTTGACAAACAACTATAACTATTAAAGATCCGTAATGGATGTAACACTTCTTTTTAATAATTATTGTTATATAATAGATCATAATAAAATAATTTCCCCAATCACACAGTTATAAATACTGTAATGTTTACCTATAAAAAATCGTTTAGTGATTGATGTGTGCGGTGACCATGAAACCAGTATCCCTTTAAGCTATGCTGCGATTTGGTGGTATTCTTCTTTCTTTCATTTTTTAATTGGACCGTTTCCCTTTGAATGGGGAGTTTTACCTCCAATCCAGTGAGACCCACCATCGATCAAATGAACAAATTAATTACCCATGAACAGTCTCCATTGTGCAATTAATGTTTTAAAAAACATATAAATGAACAGATTGGCAATCATTCCGTCGCTATTTGCAGCACCAAACTTTCCAGGGTGACTGGAAGGGGGGAATCATTGCTAGATTGTATTAATGTTGTAACGTGCTTTGTGAAGCGTTGAGGCTCCATATTTTAAAACTTTAAATTTAAAAAAATAATACTTTTAATCCAACTGACGGGAGAAATAACTCGCAGGGCTGGCTCCGCGGTATTATTCTTGCCACACAGCCACACTTGCCACACGCATTGTTTAGAAACACATACCCTATTACTCCAGCTTTTACTGCGGTCAACAGTGGTAACATACCACTATATTATTGTACATGTGTACATCACTGGATGAAACGTTCAGTAACGCTATACATGTGTACATCACTGGATGAGACGTTCAGTAACGCTATACATGTGTACATCACTGGATGAGACGTTCGGTAACGCTATACATGTGTACATCACTGGATGAGACGTTCAATAATGCTATACATGTGTACATCACTGGATGAGACGTCCAGTAACGCTATACATGTGTACATCATCGGATGAGACGTTCAGTAAAGATATACATGTGTACATCACTGGATGAGAATTTCAGTAACGCTATACATGTGTCCATCACTGGATGAGACGTTCAATAATGCTATACATGTGTACATCACTGGATGAGACGTCCAGTAACGCTATACATGTGTACATCACTGGATGAGACGTTCAGTAACGCTATACATGTGTCCATCACTGGATGAGACGTTCAGTAACGCTATACATGTGTCCATCACTGGATGAGACGTTCAGTAACGCTATACATGTGTACATCACTGGATGAGACGTTCAGTAACGCTATACATGTGTACATCACTGGATGAGACGTTCAGTAACGCTATACATGTGTACATCACTGGATGAGACGTTCAGTAACGCTATACATGTGTACATCACTGGATGAGACGTTCAGTAACGCTATACATGTGTACATCACTGGATGAGACGTTCAGTAACGCTATACGTGTGTACATCACTGATCCGGTAATATAATACATTAGAAAGAGGGTTTTTGTGTCGAGGGTGAGAGAGGGGAAATAGATAGGAGATGAACAAAGGAACTTTTATTTTTAAAGAGGTGGCAATTTATGAGATCCAATTATTCATTGCTTAATAGGTCATTTACAAACGGTAAGAGCGTTAGGGATAGTCTATGTTCCGTGACTTATGCCTCGTATTAAGATCGAGAGTAGAGTGTGGTGTGAATTGCTTTACAGTCACCTCCTTTCGTTGGCAGGGTGCACATGCTTAAAGGAGTTTAGCGCCAATATATGCAATAAAACTGTCTGTACATTCGTCTGTCTGTTTATTTCTAGTAAACTCTAAAAGTACTCACCGGATCTAGATGGGACTTCTTTTCTTGTACTCCTTATTTTTTAAGAATACAGGGCAATTTATATACCATCACACCAGCTCATCAATGAGCGAAGCAGTGAACATACGTTGCGGCTGGTGTTGCGGGTATATAAAATGGCAGGTGATATGCGTTGTGGTGGAATAGGGGGCGAGGTCGTGTTTATTTGTACGCACAGAAACACTAATCAAGACTAAGTTTAATTATTTTCTAGCATTTGAAGTTTTCGAATGTCTTGGTGTATTCTTCAATGCGAGTGAAACCACGGGCAAATGATATTAGCTAAGTATAATACCTGTAAAGGTATATATACAGGCTGTTCGGAAACTCATAGCCCAAACTGCACATTAGGCTTGTTTGAGCCAAAAGTAATACGAAATCCCTGTACACTTACATCCAGAAAACTATGCTAATACCATAAAATCGTGTCCAAAACTTCGGCGTACAGCGCTGAGAGAGAAAATCTGTTCAAGCATGCGCGTACAGCAGGTGTCATAGGAGTTAGGCACGCGGCACTTCACGTGTAATAGTGGCAAGCACTCTCTGTTATACAGTGCCGTTAATTATGACCCTCAGAACCTATTAACATTTTTAGATGGATTGGTGTGTTGTTTACTATTAATTGTAGTATGTTCTGCTGACGTGCTCCAAGATTACGAAGTGTGTTGTTCCACGTGCCTAACTCCTATGCAACCTGTTGTACACGCATGCTTAAACAGCTTTCCTCTACCGGCGCTGTGCGCCGAAGCTTTGAACACAATTTAATGATATCAGTATATTATTATTATTGTTATTATTATCATCATCATCACCGCGTCTTACTACCCATTCGGGTGTTGTACGCACTTACGCTAATGTGTAATAGTAGGGTGATTGTGGGATTAAATGGAGGACCTACAGTTTAACGTGGAATCCGAACCACGGTGGAGGCCTGGCCTTCCTCACATTCACAAGTTGTGATTAATACACGTCTTGTCAGAGGTGAAGGAAGGGTTTGGCAATCAGATAAATCTGTGCCGGGACCGAGGATTGAACCCCGGATCTCCAGCACAGAGGTCTGACACCTTACCCCTAGACCACCAGGTCACCTTGGTAACAGTATAGTTTTCCGGATGTAAATGGATAGGGATTTTGTATTACTTTTGGTTCAAACATACTATATGTGCAGTTTGGGCTATGAGTTTCCGAGCATCCTGTACATATATACATATGCATGTGTGTATATATGGATGTATATACTGTCAGCCACAGTGTAGGTTTGATTGAATGTTACGTTCAGTATATTTTTACTAATAAATACCGTACGTTCTTTAGCTGCTTTACTGCCCTGATAGTGATCATAGAATGAAGGTATCAGTTCAATTCAATCAATCGGGTTATAAATTTAATGATGAATAAACACTTTTATTAGCACTTGTACAATTTTGGAAAATTATATAAAAAATGTTAATAGAGTGAGTAGAGTTTACGAATCTTTCACTTCGTTTTATATACGAATCCGAATCTTGGAGGAAAATGAGGAAATAGAAATAGTAACTGAACGTTATTGTTATAATGCAGTTATCATAGTATTTATACATTCGGTGGAGTGTTACATTAACGAGCTGAAGTCTGGTGGTTACATTTGTCATATAATTATGTTGAGGATGAACAACCAATAGGCAATATTAGAACTATAAAACAAATTCAAAATAAAAATTTGAATATAAATATATATCTTGAATCCTATAATTTATCGAATTTTCCTCAAGATCCTAAGGTTATATTCCTAATTTTCAGTGAACTAAAATGTTTGAATGACTGTACAATTTACTACCGACTGTACATACACACAATAATAACAAACAAGTGAATCTCGATAGGAGTGACTTGTATTTACAAGTGCAGCAGCATCACTCTATTGAAGAAGCTAGGAAATGTCGACTGAAGCAAGGCGGGAAGTATCCAGGGAGAAACGAAGCTACTCCCGGACCGGACAATACATGGTCAGTGGGGGAATGGAGGACAAACTTGAGGAGTGCAGCAACATCATCTTCTCCGTCGCACACAAGACATCTGCATACAACATGCGTGGCGTGGAATAGGAAAGACAAGTGGAACACTGCCAGAGAGTTGGAATAAATAGGGGGGATTGTAATGTGACTAAGTGGTTAGGTAGCTGATTACAGCTCACATTACTTTCTTTTTATGAGAAAATAAAGAAGTTACTTTTAATAATCTCTGTTTGTACCGAGTGCCTGTGACAGGAGTTGACTGTAATAGTATGAAGGTGCTCGCCCATTGATGCATTGCGTCGCGAGGAGAATTTCTTCCGCCGGGGAAACTTACATGTATTCAAATTGGAGGCCGCCTGCGTATTGACTTGTCTTAACCCAGTAAAGAGCACCACGCATCTAGAGCGATATGATTGGTCCTTACGCTGCGCCGTTTCTCTCGCTTTCTCCTACGCCGCTATTCTCCTCCCACGCGTTGTTTCACGTAATCTCTCTCGCGTTTTTCCCTACGCCTCTATTCTCCTCCCACGCGCTGTTTCACGTCATCTCTCTCGCGTTTTTCCCTACGCCTCTATTCTCCTCCCACGCGCTGTTTCACGTCATCTCTCTCGCGTTTTTCCCTACGCCGCTATTCTCCTCCCACGCTCTGTGTCACGCCATCTTTCTCGAGTTTTTCCCTCCGCCGCTATTCTCCTCCCACGCTCTGTGTCACGCCATCTCTCTCGCGTTTTTCCCTACGCCACTATTCTCCTCCCACGCTGTGTCACGCCATCTTTCTCGCGTTTTTCCCTACGCCGCTATTCTCCTCCCACGCTCTGTGTCACGTTACAGTGCCTTGAACGGTCAAGTAGTATAATATAATTATATAGTATGCATAGTTATTATATATATAGTTTATATATTCATCGTACACATCTAAATTATATATATATTATAGTAAATATTATGTATTCATATAGAATATATTTATATCTTTAGTGTAAATACTATAATAACATATTATATAATATATTATACATACCTATAATATGCATTGTATACAGCGATCTGTGTGTAGCCGTGTTCATCAAAATGTATCACATATCAAAACGCATTACTAATGTTCACTTTCTGTGCTATAATACAGGGGCTTCGGAAGATTTTGAAAGGGGGGCTCAACTGAAGTCCGTAGGTCCTGACCGGGTTGAATTTTAGACCCAGGATGACTTTTGAAGCTATTTGAAGGAGGTTTATTTTTCATGGATAGTACTTTTTTGTATGCCCTTTTTTGTCAAAATATATAGTAACAATATAGTAGGAACTTGTGTGGATAAAAACGTGGTAACTTACTTTCGGTAAACATTTAAAAATAATGGATAGCCCCGTCTATATTTTTATTTTATAAATAATGATAATATCCAGTGGTATTTGTGGTGTTTTTAACGTCCTGGCTCCCAAGCCGAAAGGGAAATCGGAAGTCCTCCAAAAAGTTTTCGAAATCTCGATGGCTTAGAAGCTATTTAGAGTGGTCCACAAATGGAAAAATTTACGAAAAATAAACTCTTCTAGAAGTTATTTGGAGTGGTTCTCAACCAGAAGATTTTTTGAGTTTTCTAAACGCTTCTTAAAATGTTTATCACCTGGAAATAATTTGAAATTGCACTACTTGTAGATGCTATATATAAAGTGATTTTCCTCTAACAAAATTTTGAAAATTAGATACCTCTATTAACTTCTTAGAGTGGTTATTTAGTGTCACTTTTAAAAAAATCTGATGTCTCTGAAATATATTTTTAGTTGTTTTAAATTGTAGTTAGTGTTTATTGCACACAACCAAAGAAATTTTTCTTACATTTATGTAGATGCTACGGATCTTACTGAATGCCAGGGTTATCCACAACTTACAATAAGGATACTGTAAGTGGAGGGCGTAAAACACCTGAGAGGAAAACCTTTAAATATCAAAATGTCTTCATATAATATTTAATTGAGGAAAAATCTCTCAAATACAAAAATAATGTTTGTTTTACCGTTTTAAGTAAAATCACAATTCTTGATCGTTCAAATTGCAAGTAAGATAATGCTTATAATGTTTGAACCTTTCTAAAGTGTATTTAAATGTGCTTTTACTTTCTCTCTATCTTACAGGAAGATAAAGTATGGTGATTGTCAAAAAAATCGAACTCGAGATTTTGATGAATCTTGACGTTTCATGACTCCCTGAATCCGAAAAAGTGGTTTTTGAATGTCTGTCTGTCTGTCTGTCTGTCTGTCTGTACCTCCAACTAGAGCCTAAACTATTTTACCGATTGAGCTGAAACTTGATATCTAGGGTTTTCATAGGGTTGCCCCGAGGGGTTTTTGGAATTGGATATCTACCCCTAAAATTAAGGGTAGTTTACTGAAGGGAAAAAAGAGAAAAAGTCGATTTTCTCAAAATCGGCTCTAACGATTTTGATTAAATTTCATTTATGAACATTAATAAATATTCCAAACAAAATGGCTACTCTCAATATTTCGGCAAAATGGCTTTAAGGGCTCCGGTCTGATGCGTAAATTAACATTTTTTATAATAGCTCCGAAACTATTTGAGATATGAAATTACTTAGCATTACAAATATGTATATATATTTATAATACAGATATTTTATCCGAAACATATTTTTATAAAATCAATAACTTTCAATCTATACGCAATTATATAATTTTTTTAACTTTTTGGACATTAAAGTTTAAGTATTGCGACCGTAAAAAAAACTAACCTGAAATGTTGATGGATGTCGACGTCTCATGACCCCCCGAACCCTAAAAAATAGTCTTTGCAATGCCGTCTGTCTGTGTGTCTATAAAAACTTAAAATTAAGGGTAGTTTACTGAAGGGCGAAAAGAGAAAAATTTTGTTTTCTCAAAATCTGCTCAAACGATTTTGATTAAAATTCGTATCTAGGCGTTGATTAAGATTATAAATAAACTGGCTATTTTCATTTTCCTATGAAAATGATTTTTAGGGTACTTTACAGAACCTAGAGCAGAAAGACGGCATAGTTATTGTGTACCATAATGTCCGATCTCTGCACAAAAATATGGCAAACATCCTTGCAGATGACTGGTATTCACGCTGTGACATATTGATAATGTCTGAAACTGAAACAATCCCACAAGACTTTCTCCAAATTCCAAATTTTAAGATATTTTTCAGATCTGATAGTGTTAGTGTCCGACGCCCAAGAGGATTATTATGTTTGGCAAAGAAAGACATGAAAATTCAAACATGTAAGCACATTTCAATAGAAAACTCTGTTTTCGGAATAGATATTATAGGTTTCAAAATTGGGAATGTCACTATCATCACAGGGTACAAATCACCTAGTACACCTAACATTGAGTTTGTCACTGCTATTAACAAATTAATCCCTTCTGATAAATCTGATGTAATACTATTAGGAGATTTTAACTATAATATTATTGGACATAAAGACTATTTTTTGTTGGAATTAATGAGCAAATATAGTTTGAAACCCATTCTGAAGTCTGACGAGTCTACGACAAACAATAATACGCAGATAGATGTCATTTTCAGTAATATGACGATAACCAGATTTGGAGTGTACGAAAGTTGTTTTTCAGACCATAAACCAATTTACTGCGAATTTATAAATTAGTTTCCCGACACTCCGATTTATTTATTATCTGTAAATACATAAATCTTTATTTATATATTATTAAAATTAGAGGTCAAATTTTCTGTCCTGTTTTCAAGTGTTATTACTTCCTACTAATTTGATTTTACCTTTACACAAGCAACAACAAATAGTCAAAAACTAGTATTCACTATAGCTAATATTGCACTTTCACATTCTTTAATTAGTTATTGATTCCTAAGATTGATTTCTTCTTCCCTCCATTCATCTCTAGTAATATAATTTTCATAAATTGGAACATGTAAAGCAGATCCGAGTTTCCAAGCTGTCAGCAAATGGTTCAAATACCATTTTATTAAGGTCTTTAAGACATTAAACTGTTTGAAATGCTCTTAGGTGGACAAAGATGCGCCTCTTTTCTCATTGATTATATATCATTGTATATTATTTTATGCGTGTTCTTATGTGGAGTGGTGATGATACAATGTACATTATTCCGTTCAGAAATCTTACGAGTTTATAAAAAGAGAGAGAAAGTCTGTGCGGTGCGCCGTACCATTTATTATTATTTTGTAACCATTTATTATGTTTAAACCTTCTCCTAAAGTGTATTTAAAAGTGTTTTTTTTTATTTTGTAACTACTTATTATGTTTGAAACTTTCCTTATTGGGTACTTAAAGATTTTTAAAATTATTTTATAGCTGCTTGTAGTGTTTGAACCTAATTTGCGTAGCTACATATGATATTTAAATCTTCCTTTAAATTATTATATATTGTTGTTTAAACCTTCCTTTGAATTGATTATACGGTATCTAATTATTTTATTTTAATAATACATTTTTAATATAGTAAAATCATGACACGTCCTCATCTTATTAATAATTATCATTTTATTAATAAAATACTCCGAGTGATATAATGTATTTTATAGTCTTTCTCTCTTTCACCTCACCTCATGTATAGAAATCCTCGCCTCATAGTACATGTCTGAAATTGAGTATTTGCTAGTATAGATGTTTCGCTGTAAAAAAAAATCAACCTAACTTCAATGCGAGCGAAGCCGAGGGAAAACTCCGAGCTACTGGTGCGTCGCGTTGCGATCAGTCGACGCGAGAGAAGTCTTGGGAGCAACCACGTGACGACGCATCTCCACGCAACGCAACGCACCGAAGGGCTGGGGTAGGAGAGGCGAGGTGTCAAAATATTTCATCTTCGTCACCCTTCGAACACCTTCGGGAATTATCGGGTTAATTTCCTCTACTTAGTCATTCGGCAGAGAATCGGATACTTTCGAGAAATATCGGGCTAATATCCTCTACTTCGTCACTCGGCAGAGAATGAGTCACGTGCTCGCATTCTAATTACTGACGTCATTGTGTGTGGCTGGTGCCTGACGTCTCTTGAAGTTATTATTTTAAGGCTATGTTGTTCACATTTAACAAATTAGTACCCATCAAAAGACTAGTTTTATTATTTTTTCATTGTATTATTTCATGCAAATTTAATATTAAATTTGAATTAATTAATTAAACCGTATGGTATCATTTTTATTGGTACCAAAATTAAAAACAAAAATAACCCGAGATTCACGTGATAGTTGACTATATATTATGTTTCAAGTCTAAACAAGATACATTTAGTTAAAATATATATATTACAATATAAAAAGAGGCTAAAAATTAAGACAATAGAAGCACGACTAAAAACTTATCGACCTAAGTTAAAAATAGAAAATAAATATTGTTATTAAAAGGTTCTAGCATAAGATAGATCATGAATGAGTAATAGTAATGAAATGAGGGAGATATTCAATTGGATCAAATTAATAAGGAACGAAAATCAAAACAACGACGTTCTAAAAACTTTAATAAGCTCCGTACTGTAGGGACTGTGGATGTGGCACAGAAAATATGACGCTTTTTTCACCACGCAACGCATCAGTGGGCGAGCAGTTAAAAGGAGTCTAGTGGAGCCAGCAGACTCTTACTGAAAGACATCAATATAAAGATAAACATGAAGAGTTTATTTGATCGCTTATCATTATTTACTGATGTCTCTCTGAGGGGCACAGCAAGGGGAAAAGGAGGGAGGGGACTACCCTGTCCCCTTACACAATATAAACTTTTTAGTAGTTGGCAAACTAGGCTATATCTATTTTTATTCTATCCTCACTGCAAACATTTAGGAAGATGTATTTTAGATCCTGTTAGAGGAAAGGATATATAAAACAATGAAATGGTCCGTTTGTCCTTTCATCCTGTTAAACCTCATGTTGGGTGTCTGACGTGTGAGAGTGTGAGGACTGTCTGACTTGTGAGAGTGTGAGGACTGTCTGACTTGTGAGAGTGTGAGTACTGTTTGACTTGTGAGGGTGTGAGAACTGTCTGACGTGTGAGAGTGTGAGAACTGTCTGACGTGTGAGAGTGTGAGAACTGTCTGACTGTGAGAGTGTGAGAACTGTCTGACGTGTGAGAGTGTGAGAACTGTCTGACTGTGAGAGTGTGAGTACCGTCTGACTTGTGAGAGTGTGAGAACTGTCTGACGTGTGAGAGTGTGAGGACTGTCTGACGTGTGAGAGTGTGAGGACTGTCTGACTTGTGAGAGTGTGAGGACTGTCTGACTTGTGAGAGTGTGAGGACTGTCTGACTTGTGAGAGTGTGAGAACTGTCTGACGTGTGAGAGTGTGAGAACTGTCTGACGTGTGAGGACTGCGTGATTTAGTTTACTCCACATAAGGCTATACACATTGAATTTCACTAAATAACGTAGGGATGAGAAAGTTATAATTAAGAGAAAATGTCCTGCATTTTCGAGGAGGTATGGTGGCAAATTACTTGATAAAACACACCCTCAGTATAGTCGGTGGGATTTCAGTCGAACCCTAACCTCCTCGTCACCGATAAACAAAACTACACAGAAGATTTCCTCGGACACAAGAACTAGCTCACAGTTTAGGACGAGTGAACAAGATAAACAACAAATTAAAAAGAGGAAGGTGGTTAATAAACTCACATATTCTAATGCGAGTCCTCGAATTAGAGAGAACATTCTACAAGATTAGTCCACTTGGCGCGCACTCCGCCAGCTGTCTTCACTTAGCCGCCATGTTTGTCGTTAACACTAGCGCTACAGGCGGCGATGTCTCACGCTATAAAAGTTGTTGTTCGCTAATCAGAGAGCGCTAGTAGTCCCGGCGCAATCTAATTTACGCGGACATCTGGAGACGTCTCCTTAGGGACCGTGCCAGGATGTTTTCATCTCGTGAAATATCCTGGATCAGGAGAAAGAGGGGATGAAGATACAAAACTCGGGAAGGAATTTCCCGCGAAAACTTTTAAAGTAATTTCCCCTCAGCCTCGAAGAACTGCTGAGTTCGTTGACAACTTATATTTTTGAGAAAGTTAATTGGAGAATATGAGCGCGAATTTCGACCATAAATGAAGTCATTTTAAAAAAACGTACTAAAATGGGGAAGGGAAGTTCCACTTCTTTTTTTTAATATTACATTTTTAACACCATGGATGTTAAAGACTGAATTTAAGGGGTAAGGATGAGGAAGTGTTTATGTGCACCACGTTTTGCTACCCATTTGAGCTATCCACGAATGGAATAGAGACGAGGAAGCCAGAATTTAGAGGAAATGTACCCGCACTTGCGTAGCTTATTCATGATCTGATCAGCGTTTTGTCAAGTTGTCTTCAACACAAAATTCCCTACCAAAATATATTTTATTTTTTATGTCGTCTTGAGTGAAAAACCAAAAAAAATAGCTCTTAAGCTATTTTGTATTGAAAGGGGGAAAAAAATAAAATTCTAATACAATTGTACAATATATTTCTAAAAAGATAAATGTAATCCAAATCTATTCGTCACTATCTATTTGAACTAATAACTAGTTTAATCACCTCACCATGCCATCAATGTACCCACAAACTCTCGACCATCTCTTGGTGTCGCTTGGTGTTTTTTCCTCCAGATATGTAGCTGTATTAGTTGCACGACCTGCCGTGGCCCAGGTGTGTTGCCTGCATCTCCTCTGAGAAACTCCCGGGGAGGGGGGCCTTTTGATGTCCCTCCCCCTTCCCCTAAGGGGAACAGACAGCGATTACTTCCTCGGTTAACATCCAGCGCACATTACCTAACACAATTACCTCCCTGCTAGAACCAGTCAGGTTGTAATAATAGTCTCCCCTCCTTGCACCCCTGGGATGCGGTCCTCTCTCGGGAGACAGGAACTGGAGAGGGACTCAATCCTCTTTCTTCTCCGTGTAGCAAACTTTGAGTAGGCCTGAGCAAAGACTGGTATGGTGCCGTCATCTTGGTGTTCAGAAAAATAACACTACTGTAGTTACTCCTCAAGTAATAAACCGGCCAATAAAACCCACATATCGTGGAAATATCCCTGTAGATTATCCAGACATCATGAACACTGTGTCTGTAAGAGAAGACAGGACTTTATGTTTGTGTTCTGATTCTATCTCCAATACTGTATCCTCCAAGTGCTCTTTAGATAACAAGGTGTGGCTCGTGGAGTCTAGTGTGTTATACATGTAGGGGAGAGAGAGTTATACAGGTAGGGGAGAGTGTTGTACAGGTAGGGAAGAGTGTTGTACAGGTAGGGAAGAGTGTTGTACAGGTAGGGGAGAGTGTTATACAGGAACGGTAGGGCCTATCACTCAATAAATATCTGAACATATTTTAATTTTAAATGTACAGTAACACGCAGCACCACGACTTACTACCCATTAAGGTTATACGCCTATGCACAAATTACACTAATAGGTTAGGGATAGGAAAGGTTTGAATTTAGAGGAAGTATACCCAAATTTGCATGGAGGGAGAACGGGAAACCACCCTCAATACACCCGACCGGGATTCGAGCCCTGATCTCTCCATCATCGTTAGTCTAGTCTATTGCTAGAGTGAAGCCTTGTTAATTTTACTGTAAATATGTTTGATACATTGCAAGTATTAATATGAACGCCAGCAGTTGACTAAAAAGAACAGTTCCAGCTCTATTGTAGCTATTATAAGGATTCTCCAACCAGACATCCCTGGTATAGTCACGTCCAAATATCCCAAATGTCAATATCTCATCGCTCTCCATCCTCGTCCTCAGCCTCACCGCAACCTCCCCGTCACGCGCAGCATCCCCGTGGGAAAACTCGAAACTCCCCGGCGCCAGAACTCCGTAGCTCGTGGTCAGAGTGTTCGGCATCTGCGCGGCGTTGTCGGCGCCCTTGAACACGCCTTCGACGGCTATGTAGTGGAACGTGGTGTTCATTCTGGCGTCGCTCCCAAGGTCAGTGAGCATCGCGCCGCACGAGGACTTGGAGGAGTTTCCACAGGCGATCAGAGCACAGATCTGGATACCAGCCGTCGCGACGCCGGAAAATCCGCGGACGCCGTCATAGACTACGAACATGTATCGGTAGTCGTTCACCGTCTCCTTAGGAGGGACAAGGTCACCGCCGGAACTCGCAGAAGAGCTGCCGATGACGTTATTGGTTAGGATGACAGTGAGCTGGCAACACAAACCACCATGACACAGACTGGAGGTAACATTCTTCTGACCGCCGTCGGTCAAAGAGTCAATCTCTAGCGGCGTCGCCGAGTACGCAGTTAAATCCTCGATCATCATAGAAAACGGTACGTGAACTCTCAGTAGATCGGTGCTTCTTTCTCGATCATCCGGAGTATCTCTTAAGCTCCCATCAGAGAGGTTTTCCGAAATGACTCTGACGCTGTTTTCTTCAGGGCATTGCCCTTTCACCGCCACCGCTGCTTCCTGGCCTGTAGTTTTCTTCTTTGGGACTGTCGCGATTAGAAGTTGGCTCGTGTTTGTCGGCGCCATCAAGGTGATGAGGGCGCCACTACGGCCGCCGTATATACCACTTCCGGTGCTCCCAACACTCGGTTTGCTGTACCCTGACGCCAGAAGGTTCGCGTCCATCGCGTGAGACCACTGGGCCTGTCCTTGGACGGCTGAAACATGCAGGAAGCTACTTATAATCCTGGTCGCAGTAATACAACCATTCACTGTACCTTGGATTAATGTAGGAATTCAGATTGGAAGGCTGGAACATGTCAGGAACCTACTTCGAGTCCTGGTCACAGTAATACAACTATTTACTGTACCTTGGATGAATGTAGGACTTCAGATTGGGAGGCTGGAACATGCAGGAACCTACTTCGAGTCCTGGTTGCAGTAATACAACCATTTACTGTGCCTTGGATGAATGTAGGACTTTAGATTGGACGCCAATCTACTGGATCAAGGTTTAAGCCCAGTTTGATTTACACTTTAATTAACTAAACTGAGAATCAAAACAATGCTTGAGTAATAACTTTCTGGCAAACATCGTTAGAGTTATATTAATTTAATCACCACGGGACCGATTAAAAATAATTCCTAGTTAATGTAATTAAAAACAATTCCACAATTAGAATTTTGATTTTAAAAAAATATTTAAGGATCCAAGTTTGCTTTATATATACATGCAACCCATGATTAATCAACAAAAATCGTAGTGGCTTATTACAGGCGCTTGACGGCTCTTTTAGTGAACTGGATATGTCTCACACTTCTCCTGTTGTCCGTGGTATTCTCTCGACAGCACGTTAATTCTACTCAGTAACAGATGGATAGTAGTATTCTGTTCATTTGCTAGAATAAGTTGAAAAATACTTCTAAGTTTGTTTTTCAGTAATAGCCTTCACATCATCTGTATATTAATATTGTTATTAGTGATGTATACCTGTCAAGAAAGGAAGCTCTGAGAACTACTGATATATACCTGTCAAGAAAGGAAGCTCT
The DNA here is from genome assembly GCA_902155825.1 of Timema genevievae. NCBI lineage: Eukaryota > Metazoa > Arthropoda > Insecta > Phasmatodea > Timematidae > Timema > Timema genevievae. The sequence goes on along the minus strand of CABFWO010003112.1, from coordinate 56,927 downwards.
GAGAACTACTGATATATACCTGNTACAACTATTTACTGTACCTTGGATGAATGTAGGACTTCAGATTGGAAGGCTGGAACATGCAGGAACCTACTTCGAGTCCTGGTTGCAGTAATACAACCATTTACTGTGCCTTGGATGAATGTAGGACTTTAGATTGGACGCCAATCTACTGGATCAAGGTTTAAGCCCAGTTTGATTTACACTTTAATTAACTAAACTGAGAATCAAAACAATGCTTGAGTAATAACTTTCTGGCAAACATCGTTAGAGTTATATTAATTTAATCACCACGGGACCGATTAAAAATAATTCCTAGTTAATGTAATTAAAAACAATTCCACAATTAGAATTTTGATTTTAAAAAAATATTTAAGGATCCAAGTTTGCTTTATATATACATGCAACCCATGATTAATCAACAAAAATCGTAGTGGCTTATTACAGGCGCTTGACGGCTCTTTTAGTGAACTGGATATGTCTCACACTTCTCCTGTTGTCCGTGGTATTCTCTCGACAGCACGTTAATTCTACTCAGTAACAGATGGATAGTAGTATTCTGTTCATTTGCTAGAATAAGTTGAAAAATACTTCTAAGTTTGTTTTTCAGTAATAGCCTTCACATCATCTGTATATTAATATTGTTATTAGTGATGTATACCTGTCAAGAAAGGAAGCTCTGAGAACTACTGATATATACCTGTCAAGAAAGGAAGCTCTGAGAACTACTGATATATACCTGTCAAGAAAGGAAGCTCTGAGAACTACTGATATATACCTGTCAAGAAAGAAAGCTCTGAGAACTACTGACATATACCTGTCAAGAAAGGCAGCTCTGAGAACCACTCCGCTGGGAATATGACGTCAGTGATGTTAAACTTCCGGACCAGTTGTACCGCCGGAGCTTGGAAGATGATGTCGAAACACGTGAAGATCCCAAATCTGACACCAAAATCTGTTTCGAATATCGAGATCTCGGGTTCTTCCGGGCGGGAGAAGCTGGGTTCCAAGAAAAGGTTGTACTTCCGGTACCTACCGTGGGAAAATAACCAATGTATTAAGGATACTGCGCCAACACCCGCGGGTAGACCAAAGAAGCCGGTCTCGTCTAGTCTGCTTGCTGTGGACGGGGAGGTTTGGCTGCCTTGAGTGCACTTAGGGTGGGTTTTCCCTCTCTCCCTTCACGCAATTGCAGGTGAATTTTTTTAAATTTTTCTTCTTCACTCTTTCCCTTTCAGTATAAATATTTGTATAGGCTGGAAGGCGAGTATGACGCGGTGAAGGCTCAAAATAAAATAAGGATCAAGTCACACTAAAACCCAAAAAATCAAGATAAAAATGTTATTGTTTTAAGTTTGAATGGTAAAGGCTGTGCCTACTATGTTCGATTTAGTTTGAGTATTTTATTTTTTATAGGGAAAACATCATATTTTCTGAAATTAAAGGTTCATAGTTCAAAAATAAAAATATTATTAGGGGACCTACTACTCAATATTTTGTTACATAATAATATATTCCCACATTTACTAAAGCTTTAGCTGTAAAACTTCAGGCTAAAGTGGTCGATACAAGCATGAAAATAACGTGGAAGGTTTCCAACAATATTTATTCTAGAACTATGAATTTCAACTTCATATATAATAAAAAGTTTACACTATAACATAGATCCAATGTTAACATTAAATTTAAACCGAAAGTTGTGAGAGCAGCCTTAACCAATTTATTTTTAGTGGGTGTTGAGCACCAGGGATCATAACGAATTAGCTAACATAAAAAGGTATGGATGAGAATAGTAGTTTTATATAAACTTCACCCGCATTAGCGTGGAAAGGGTATGGGAAAACCACAGTGATAGATCACACGTGGCAGCCAATTACAAGTTGCTCGGCTAAGGGTACGGCGATCAAGGTCAATGTGAGTCTGACGCTTAAGCCACGTGGCCAAGGGTACGTGTCTATATTTCCTCACCTGGCCACCACCACTCCCTTCCTGTCGAACACGACGTTGGTGTTGTAATACAGAGTCTCAGTTTGATTCCAGGTACGCATTTCCACTTCCGGTACGTTTACCACCACGTACATCCGGTGATACCTGGCCGCACAGGACAGCTGAACCATCTCCTGCGGGAATACAACTGTTCCTGGTTAAACTGGCTAATTTCCCTCTTATATCAGGGACAGGACCATCTCCTGCGGGAATACAACTGTTCCTGGTTAAACTGGCTAATTTCCCTCTTATATCTGGGACAGGACCATCTCCTGAGGGAATACAATTGTTCCTGGTTAAACTGGCTAATTACCCTCTTATATCTGGGACAGAACCATCTCCTGAGGGAATACAGCTGTCCCTGGTTAAACTGGCTAATTTCCCTCTTATATCTGGGACAGGACCATCTCCTGCGGGAATACAACTGTTCCTGGTTAATCTGGCTAATTACCATCTTATATCTAGGACAGGACCATCTCCTGAGGAAATACAACTGTTCCTGGTTAAACTGGCTAATTTCCATCTTATATCTAGGACAGGACCATCTCCTGAGGAAATACAACTGTTCCTGGTTAAATTGGCTAATTTCCCTCTTATATTTAGGACAGGACCATCTCCTGAGGAAATACAACTGTTCCTGGTTAAACTGGCTAATTTCCCTCTTATATTTAGTAGGACCATCTCCTGAGGGAATACAACTGTTCCTGGTTAAACTGGCTAATTTCCCTCTTATATCTAGGACAGGACCATCTCCTGAGGAAATACAACTGTTCCTGGTTAAATTGGCTAATTACCCTCTTATATATAGGACAGGACCATCTCCTGAGGAAATACAACTGTTCCTGGTTAAACTGGTTAATTTCCCTCTTATATCTAGGACAGGACCATCTCCTGAGGGAATACAACTGTTCCTGGTTAAACTGGCTAATTACCCTCTTATATATAGGACAGGACCATCTCCTGAGGAAATACAACTGTTCCTGGTTAAACTGGCTAATTTCCCTCTTATATCTAGGACAGGACCATCTCCTGAGGGAATACAACTGTTCCTGGTTAAACTGGCTAATTTCCCTCTTATATCTAGGACAGGACCATCTCCTGAGGGAATACAACTGTTCCTGGTTAAACTGGCTAATTTCCCTCTTATATCTGGGACAGGACCATCTACTGAGGGAACAACTGTTCCTGGTTAAACTGGCTAATTTCCCTCTTATATTTAGGACAGGACCATCTACTGAGGGAACAACTGTTCTTGGTTAAATTGGCTAATTTCCCTCTTATATTTGGGACAGGAACATCTACTGAAGGAACAAATGTTCCTGTTACCTGAGTCATGTTCGCCTGCGTGTTGTTGAGACACGGGTTGCAGCCTTGTCGGGGGTGAGGGACAGTTGTGGAGTAGCTGTCTGTAGCTCCAGTGAAGCTGGCAATGCCGTTCTCTGGGAACACGATCACATCCGCGTCCTGGACAGGGAACACGACCAATAGTAGGGTTTGGAGGAGAGTTTAACTCTCCTGACTAGCCAAGGAGACTGAGTCTACACCTGGCTATAAGGACCAATAGTAGGGTTTGGAGGAGAGGTTAACACTTCTAACTAGCTAAGAATACTGAGTCTACACCTCAATATGACGACCAATAACATAGCAATGCAATATCTTTAAGTAGTTATGGTTTTGGAACACGCTTATGCTAGTAATGTTTGCTGTGGGACAGGATAAATAACTAGCTATTACTGCATATAGTCGAATTATAGTAGACAACTATATAATTTAGTACAAAATACGCCACTAGATGTCATATTTGTATTTTCTAAATCCTTAGTTCCTTACTTTTCATTGGATTGTAACCGGCCCAGGAATATTTGTTGATGACTCGTTTTGTAATGAAAATATTGCCGAAGTAGACCATCTACTGTCAGCTGCAACAACATTCAATATCGAAACAATAAAAATAATTATAAACAGCAGACACTATGTGTCTAGTTATTCAGTGCCGAATAAGCTCGCTACCCCACGTATTATGTCTAACTTGGGGGGAATTATTTACTCTAATACAGGTTGCCGACACGGTGGTCTCATTTCTAACCTATCTCTTATTTTAGACCTGACTATCATCACATTAATTTATACTTTTGTCTCAAACTGTATACAATACTTTTTCAATATAGCCCATAAAAACCAGTATTTATCCACGTCTCTCAACCCCCCACCCCTTCCCATCCTGACAAGAAGCCCCCAAGGGGAGGTGGGCAGCGACAGAATGTACGTTTTCATTTGGTAAAGTGATAGAAAGGTTCCGTGTAAATACCGAGATTGTTAAAGTAAAAACTTTCTCAGGTCAGTGACAAACACAGAGGGGGGAGGGAGTAAGTAGGGCATTTGCTACCCCTACATGCTCCTAAACCACAAATAATGTTAGTAAAATCATGTTAAGTAGAGCTAAAATACTAACCACTGAAGCTGTGTCGCATGTATAGACTACATTATATGCCCAAGCTCATGACACGATATTAAAATTGTCCACTTTGAAACACATTAAAAGTTCCCCTAAAGTTAAAGAGTACAGAAATAATAGCTTTGATACCCACTTAAGCGGCCGCATGGTCTAACGCGGTACTCTCGCAGTAGATTAGACTCACTATGACAGAAAGATCCAGGTTCAAATCTCGGTCGGTTGTATTGAGGGTGTTTTTTCCTAAACAGTTCTACACTTTCCCTCCATGCAAATGCGTGTACACTTCCTCTAAAAATATCTTTACTTGGAACATAAACTTATAACATGAACGGGTAGTAATACGCGGTGCTAAAAAAGAATAGCTTTAGTACATTTGTCTGTTTATAGTCATTTAATATTAATACATTTTCTTGGCGCTCCGATGTTTCGAGATCTCCCCTCTGACTACACCCCCCCC
>CABFWO010003112.1:41883-51988 GCA_902155825.1 Timema genevievae | reverse complement strand
ATTATTCCTTTTATTATGCATTACGTGTATTGCCTTAACTCCCTGGGAATAATCCCCCCCCCCCCCCAACCTCCATCCAAAGAATGTTTCTGGATCTGCCACTGACTTAGTGTATTTAACTGTGTAACCAGCTTCAAGTTCACGTTTGTGTCCGTTTAGTTACCTGTGAGCTTGCCTGCTGGATAAACTGGATGTAGTTATCAATGTTTGTAGTTATCACATCTCGAACCTGACCACTGGTGACCGGGGAGTATTCCACGACAGCAGCAACGTAGACAGCGGACTCCAGGGAGGATTTCTGACGTAACAAGGGCAAACAGTTGTCAATTGTTAGCTAATAGCTTTTAATTACTCTTGTTATAGCTACTTTACACACATGGGACCAGACAATTGTATCTACTGTATATTCAACACCACGGCTATTTTTTCATTTTTCACGTTCTCTACAGACGTTACAGAAGTTTTCAACTTGGAGATTGTGATAGATCTTGCTTTTTATTCGCCCCCGTACCCAATAAAATAGTGGGTCTTACAAAAATTATAACTATATGTCCACCTATGTGTCTGTCCCTGGGGTTGGTGAAAAAAATTAGTAGGCCTAGCTATCTCACAGATCTTAGCTCAGTCGGTAGCGTGTCTCTCTTCTGGGCTAAGCGTCCCGGGTTTGATTCCCAGCATAGTCGAAAAACTTATCGTTGATAAAATGTGGCTTTCCCCTTTTACAGTGATGTATTAACGGCCGGGGGGCTGGATGTTGTGTCTGTTCTAAATTTAAATTAGTTTATAAGTTGTTTGCTGATATAATCAGTTCAGAACGTGCAAGTTTAATACATAAAATAAAAATTTTAATAGCTCACTGACACTAGAGTGTTTTAATAACAAATCAATACCAAGGCTGCTGTTAACACTTAATTTTGTTCAAACCTAATTTATTCTACTGACCTGCAAAGTTTGTTTGAATACTAAAGTGAGAGTGAGAGACACCAGCGCTATTTTGTGTACATCCAACATGGCCGCCTTGCGAACAGACAATCACAAGAGTTGTCGGATGATTAGTTATCAATGCCACTCAGTGCTTTGTTTGAGCAGGCAGACACCCTGACAAACCGTCACTCGTCTTAGAGTCAAGGTCACGACACTCTAGATAGTGACTTTCAACTCTAAATTCACCTTCTCACGTCGCGTCTTGGGGACGTTTCACACGGGTGATGTCTCGACGCGTGTCAAGAATACCGCGCGTTTTGATCCTACGGCTCTATTTTCACAGGTAGAACTTTATCCGACAATTATAAACTATATACTTTCACGTGTACATACGCCAAGTGATGTGTGATCTGCAGCTGTCACTTTTGATATCAATAATCACAAAGTGAAGTATCCAGGGGTTTGAGAAAGTCATATTTGTAAAATGCTAAGTGAAGTTTGAAATATGCGAGGCCGAAGATAAGCTTTTTTGTTGACAAAAAAACACAACTTTTAATTTTTAAACTATCCATTAAGTGTACGAAGATAGAGAGAAAGGTTTAGGGGGATAAACAAGGCAGACTGTGTAATTTATGCTAACATCTGAATTTATCTACAGGACAACCATGGTTAGACGGTAGTAACTTAAAGCTAGCAGAAGGTTTGTTAATTGAAAACATTGACTTAGAATAACTAAGGTCAACATATTTGGAAATAATAAGCTTAGTAATACTGTACAATCAATCAAAAGTGTTATCAAATGAGTATAATAATACTTCACTAAGGATTTCTGTATAGTTGGCCTTTTCGTAAATTAACAAAAGGCAAAAATATATTAATAAAACTACTGTCGCTACCTACCCTNAAACTGTCAATAATATAAACCATTAAACCCTTGCGAAATTTTCACACATTCAACCTTACCTCCCCTCACCCCCCCCCCCCCCCATGGGCTTGATTTGTCAGGAGAAATTGCGTAAGGGGTAAATTTGTAGGTAAGGTAGTTGGGGGGGCTTGAAATAATACGTAGGGTTACTAATTTTGGTTTAATATAAGTTAATCAAAGGTAATACAAAATGTGAAGTTAAATGAAAGATAAATAAATATAGAGACTGGACGCTCGTGGAAGACCTGGCGGAACTTGCGGAAGTTTAGACCGATGGAATTGACTGACACTGCGCGTGACCCTTACAGAGCTCTAACTCGGGACCCTGGGATTGGCGGATGCCCTTTAAGACAAGTGCTACTGATGACCCGAAGACGTAGTCTGCTATAGCCCGGCGTTGGGCTACGTAACTTCCTGCGATATCAATGGAATTGTGACAGCCCCGATGTCAAAAAAATAAAAGGCTTTTATAGCCCGCTATGACCCCTTTCCTGGCGAACTATATCAAATATTGTTATGAATAGTCAGCATTCTATTTCAATATTTCTAGTTAATTACGTCATATACGATAATCCAGCAGTATTTAGCATGTGCTTCCACTCGAGCTATGTAAATCAAAACAAACATTTTAACATCGCTAAGGGGCTATGACATTATTACGTTTTTTGTTTAGTGGCTGTGACAACAAGAGATAGTATTGTACATGAAACAGTTAATTAAAAGGTATTATATCCACAATTGTATCTTCTTATAACTGGCTCTCAAAATAAATGAAATGTGTTTTTATAACTTAGAGAGAGCCAAACAAAATATTAGTTTCAAAATAAAAGGTTTGTATTTTGTAAACACATGCCACTGGTTCGCCATTTTTAGTTCAGAATAACAGACCGCATTTTAGAAGCTCTCAATTGTAAAACATTTTTCCACAAAAAAGAAATATCCAAGTGATTATTTTGATAAGTTCTTGTTTCAATGATTTAAAAACTGTTTGTAATTTAAAACAAATTGTTTGTGTGAATGTTATGACTGCCAGAAGTAACAAAAAATCAACGCATGGTCTTTCAGATTATGTTTCGGGGCATTAATGTATGATAACCTTTCCTGGCTGTCAAATAGCATCTCTAGCTGTCAGATACCATCTCTAGCTCTCAGATACCATTTATAGCTGTCAGATACCATCTCTATCGGTCAGATACCACCTCTAGCTGTCAGATACCACCTCTAGCTGTCAGATACCACCTCTATCTTTCAGATGCCACCTCTAGCTGTCAGATACCACCTCTATCTGTCAAATACCACCTCTCATACAGTGTATGGACTATATGCCTATGTTATAGATGAAAATCACTAATCGATGTTAAAATACTGTTTAGTAGCTATTAGAAATATAATAATATGTTTAAATATGTCATATTTAGTGAGATATCTCAACTATATACAAGTTTTCTTCTTACTTCGAAATATTTCCACCATGCGAAAGTTATTGTGGATTTCAAAGTCGAAGGAGATTTGATTTTGACGTTTCAAAGTCTCACATACCTAGAAATGCTATCAATGATCGCAAAATATATGTTTGTATTTTATAACAATCTTGCATACAGCCTGAACAGGTGGTAAAAAATATATGTACTGTACATGAAAACCCTTCCGATGAAAATTGGACTGTAGATCTGCTTGTTGGTTTTAATCCTTTATTTTTAAATACACAATAATAAAAATGTATATTTATTCAGAGATTAAAGCACATTATATTTGCATTCACTCAAATAAAAATGATGAAAAACCATTCAAACAAAATATTAGAATTCTACCAATAATAATAATAATAATACTTAGCACCGTGTCTTACTACCCGTTCGGGTTATACGCTTAAGTACTAATTACGCTAATGGATTAGGAATTGGGAAGGTTGCATTTAGAGGAAGTGAACCCGCATTTACGTGGAGGAAAAGTGGAAAACCATTTAGGAAAAACCACCCCCAGTTCACCCGACCGAGATTCGAACCTCGATCTCCCCGTCCTCAATGGTCGAGCTCAACACGACTAACGCGTTAGCCAACTACGCCACCAAGGCGGGTCAAAGAATTCTACCAAAAAGAACCTGTAACGGTTTGTCGACTATTCATCCCTGCTCTTTGTTTTAGTGACATAAACTTACATTTTAGATTATTTAATGTTTACTCTTTCATATAAAGAGAACCATCTTGGGTGTGAAGCAAACTGGATCTCAGGAGAAACTGTCTTCTGCACGACGTCATATAAGTCAAGGTTGAGGGAGAGAGGAGCTTAGGATGAAGGAGGATTCAAATATTGGATAACCTGAAGGAAAGAACAGGGCGGTCTAAGTCCACTGACAAAAGTAATGGATCTGTCGTTAGACAGAACACCTAATAATAATATAAAGATAAAGTATTGTAATCGTGAACATTTTCAGTATTGAGGCTATGATGAATCTTTACTTTTTGTATGCCTTCGAACCCCAAAAAAAAAAAATGTGGATTTTACGATCCTGTCTGACCCTGGGCCTAGATCCAAAACAGTTTCATGTATTTGGTTCAAACATGATATTTAGATGTTATGTGATACCTCAAGATGGTTCTTTGATGTTGACTCTAGCCTTGTAATGTTACTTTTCTTTTCTACACGTTGTTATTATAATTTTATTATTCACAGTTCATTTTGGTAGTCATAATTATAATATTACGGTTCGCGGCTCATTATCCATGGAGTGCAACACTTTTGTAATATTACCTGTTTCTTGACATGGACTCACTACATTCTGAGATAGTTCATTATGGACATTTTGTCACTACTCGTGCGTATTGATATTATACTGATTATGTTGATATGACTTATTATCATACTATAATTGAAATCACTTCTGTTTTTAATGAAGTATTTACTCAGCGTTATTGCTGTACGGAACAGGGTGAATATGTGATCCGATGTCACATGCGCTGCTATTTCACTTCTTAGGGAATTGGGGAGATTAAAATGTGATTGGATCAAGATTGAACCAATCTAGTGACCGGCGTGGAATAGTTGCGGTTCCGACCTAAACTCGGTGATCAATAAAAATATATTTTCTCTTGACGAACGCAGGTCCTGACTCTTCGGCGCTTGTTACGCGAGCGTTGTCACCTCCGCTTGCCAAAAGGCTGTTTCCTAAGATTTGGCTTCTAGAACGTTTGCGTAATGTAATGCATTCGTCCCTCATTTCACCCACCTTGTACTTAGATAAGATTTTGCCTGGGTGACCGATAAAGAGAAAGAAATAAGAATGTTGCACCACGGAGATATTTACTGCTAAAGATAATGTTAATTAAATACATTTAGAATATTATCCTACTAGAATGTATATGATTATCTCTATTAATTCATCAAAAAGGAAGTGTAAAATAGATTCGTTACAGCCTTTAAATTAAGGGTAGTTTACTGATAAGTATTTGTTTTAAATTCGCGTTTCTCGAAAATGGCTCTAACGATATGGTTTAAAATGTATACCTAGGGAGTAAGACTGTGCCGCAAGAGCTATTAATAAAAATCATGGTTGTAATTAAATGTAATCGTTTGTTCAACTTCTCGTCTTGAGTTGGTTTGAACTGTCTCGATCGGCCAGCTATAAAGGAAACAGTTCGCATCAAACACGCCTTTTCTATCCTTTAGAAAATACCTGCCGTGTTTTAAGCCCTGCCATTTTGTTTCTTTTACAACATCAGCGACGCTTGCACCTGACGTTTATGTTAGTCGCAAACCTTTGTTAGAACTGCCAGAAGAAATAACAAAAAAAAAAAAGGACCTCGTCTCAGTTGTTCATGACGCTAGACAAAATAAAGAACGGATGGAAAACAGTTTTATATGATATCTTTGTATAAGATGGTTGGTAGGTTAGGAGAAGCCCGGAAACAATATTTAATTTTGTTTTTAAAAACGCCACGAATACAAATCAATGAGTAGGGTTTCGATTTTATAGTAGTGTATCCGTGTTTAGTGATAAGCTGGTGTGATATATTTCTAATAAAATAAGTCTTACACAGGGATCATGGCTAGGAGACTGTAACAGACCTAAATAATAATATCTATCAAAATTGGCCACTAAAGATCACATGACTTGACATATTAATACGTGAAAGTAGATCTAGTAACTGCTCTCCACTGTATATCATCTCCGAGGGAACTGCACCCTTCTTACCCCAGCCCACCACCTTCATTCATAACTGAGAGCGAGGAGATTTGGCAACAGTTGACCAAGAGAGAGAGCTAAGATTAAGCTTTTCTTGATAAGATTTGAAGTTCCCTCAGCTGTCATATTGGATATAGCTATCGGATAAAACCCTTCCTATAAACATTGGACTGTACCTGTCACCCAAACATAAAACAAGCTAGCAACGCTAATGCGCGTCACATTGTCTTCATATCCCCCTGAGGAAGGTGTTAAGACCCAGACACCTGTACGTAGTACGTAGTTTGAGCCCCGTTAACGCCTGATACTTTCCATCAAGGTTGCGAGCAGGCAGATGAGATCACATCTCCTTGTGCGGAGGATCCTATTGTCGGATGTAACAAGACTTTTTCACTCGCTGCTTGGAACAGAAGCGGCCTAAGAGACATTCGTAGCTTATACAAGACACAGCTTCATTAGTTTGGGAGTCTTCCTTAATAAAACATGGGAACGAACTATTTCTATTTAGGCTAATGTTTGTACCACCCGCACAGGTGGACACGTGGACTAAAATGTCGAGCTCGTGTTGTCTGGTTCGTTGGTGTCGGGGAAGTTAAGGCTAAACACCATTGTCGGTTGAACTTGAGCCATTTACTTCTTAAATGGTTTTCCACTATTCCTCCATGCAAGTTTGGGTATACTTCTAAATTCAAATGTCCTCACCCCTAAAACATTAGAGTAATTAGTATCAACAGAGAGTGCAGTAGAAACACATAGAAAATGGCACCTGAGTCCGGGATTCGAACCTAGGAGCTGTGCCTTGGCATGCCAAGGCTCTACAACTTGTTCTTCCTTGATCCTATGAGCTTTGATTACTCAGTTGCTCTCGCCCGACAGAAATCAATGAGTGGCCGCGCCCATGTAAGAGACGACGTCGCTTAGACCGCTGTGCCCCCAAGTAGGACCGAGGTGTAATGTCTCGTAAAACAAGTGAAATGTGATCTGTGTAGTCTTGAGATCTTGACAGGAGGAACGAGACAAGACTAGGATCACCAACACACTCACTCACTCTTTCACACACATTCACGAACTCACTCACTCACTCACACTCAATCTTACACTCACAATCACGCTTACAATAACACTCAATCTAAAGCAGCGTCTAGACTAGCGAGCCGAACCTCGAGCCGATTCTCGCTAACGTTGGATAAGCGGGTTAGTGGGAGTGTTCGCAGCAACCCAGTGAATGTCGGTATTTCGACGAACATCAAAGGATGTTACGAGGCTTGGCTCAAAACACACTGTGAGCCGAGCCTCGAGCCGAACCACTTGGAACTTTAAATTATTGTTTGTTTCTAATTAACCTTCCATCACACACGCTTGAAATATTAGATGAGAAGTTACGTATTGTATATTTTACACCTTGAAATTTTGTCTGAAATTAATTATTTTTTGTAATTGTCCCATTAAATATTAACTGCAAATTTGTTTTATAACAGGCCGAGGGAAGTGATTAAAAATTAATTAATCATTAAAAATTAAAAACAACATTTACAGTTACATGATTACTCGCGTGTTGTAAACTGTACAACGATGGTAATACTTTTTCTTATAAAGTTTGTTGCACACCTAAAATAAGTTTGAAACTGCCTCTGAGAAGAGAAGGGTGAACAAAGAATAGACTGTCACCCTAGGTAGATATTGTGGGTAAATATTTCCCAGCACGCTTCAGCGGCGTAGTGGTCTAACGCGTCAATCTCGTGTTGGACTGGCGTGCTCAAGGCGGGGATATCGGGGTTCGAATCCCGGTCGGGTCTATCGAGGGTGGTTTTTCTTATATGGTTTCCCACTCTTCTTTTACGCAAATGCGGGTAGGCTAGCTCTAAAATGCTTCCTTCCTAATTTATACCCCATAAGATTAATTATCATGTACTTTATTAATTAGCCTATATATATATATATACACTCCGTTTAGAGATCTTAAATAGATATGCAGACTGGTACAAGAGTCATCGGTTGTTAATAAACGTATAAATGTTATTGAGAGTCTTTCCTGCACATGTTTGGATTNCATATTTGTGGATTCTTTTAAACATAGACTATTTTTTTGCACTTTTGGCCCAATCAAAATAATTAGATGCTTAATAACTTGGTGACATTCTAGATAAGTTTTTGTATTGACCACTAATTTCTTGAAATTTAAGTTAGGGAAGGAAACTATTTCCACTATATTCCGCTCCCTTTAAGTACATTTGAGTTTGCCGCCATCGTCTGTCATGTTTTTTTTTCTTTGTTGCAAGATGTGGATAAATTATGCCGCTGCGGCCAATTTTAATTTTTCTCCAGTTCATTGCGTGTGTCATCCACCAAGGCACATAACTTTGTGAAGCAAACTATGGCTCGCAGGAATGTTGAGGTTCGGCTCGCTAGTCTTGACGCAGCTTAACAATCACACTCACTCTTGCACTCAGACACTCTTACACTCACACACTCTTACAAAGACACTCACTCACTCACTCACTCTTACACTCACACACTCTTACACTCACATGGGGCAAGTCTCTATTGTGCTACCTGTGTAACCTCCGAAGAACTACCATCTAGTAAACACCCGTTGTGGTGGTCGCGTGGTCTAAGTTGTCACTCACTCAATAGAATGTACTGCCGAGATCGGCGTTTGAATCCCGGTTATATATGCCAAAAATAATTATTCTTGTAATGGTGTCCCTCCCTCCACGCAAATGCGGGTACGCTCTAAATTCAACCTTCCTCATAACCAACACATACACATGGGTATAACTCGAAAGGGTAGTAAGACGCCGCGACCAAAAACAAAGAGAGTCTTGGCGAACAACAGAATTAAGAGCGGTGTTTAAGAAAACTCAATTTTAACTTTTAATATGATATTTCGCAACAGCAGTTCGTCTTTTTTTGTTAAAAATAAAAGCAGTGCCACAACAAAGTCGTGGACGGAGACAGTTCTATTCTCCAACAAGTGTTCTCTCACACCGGAAGTTGTCTGTTAGCCTTGAATATGATATTTCCCCTGAGAGCTGCTCCAAGATGTGTTGTGGGGGGAAGTAATCGCGTTACACTCAAAAATTGAATTAGTCTTCCTGAAAGAGACACATCTAAAGTAGATGGGGGGGTGCGCTGCGCCGCCATCTTAGACTGTCGAAGAGAGGACTCTAGAGACAAAGTACTAATTTCGGAGGGGAAGGGGATGCATTACCGATGGATGGAGCGTCTTATATGTATTCGTGCATGATCCCTACAGGAGAATAACAAACCCGGTGGGTACTGGGAGGTTGGCTGAACGGTTAACACTCCTGACGTTTGAATCGGGAGTTCTGTCAGTTCTACTAGGCTGTTTAAGAACACACCTTTTTTTTTTAACCACGTCTTACTAACTGTTCAGGTTATACTCTAATGTAGGGGAGACCGGTGCATATTACAACACATTTTATTTTATTTATTTTTTATTTTTCGATAAATCTTTTTTATTTTTCACAAATATAAAACATATAATCTGCCGATTGTTTGAAAAGTGTACTGCACCAGTTGCAGCTATCTTCTCTCTCCCCTACAGATTACGTTATCGAACAACGTCTAAGAAGGACAACACTCAGTACACCTACCGGGATTCGAGCCCCAATCTTCAAGTCTATTGCGAGAATGACGTATTAGACCAATTGACCACCAAAGAGAGCGTAGTATTCTCACTTTCCTTCAAACGTACCCTCCTTACTACGGTTGTACATGGTATTTTCTCCCCTAAAAGTTACATTCTCCCTTCACACAAATGCGAGTCCATTTGCTCTCAATTAAACCTTTCGCCATATCCCTTGTCCTGTTATGTATCCCGGACACGATGGAAATAAATAATTAGAATAGTGGCTTTGTATCTTTTTATTAAACTCATTCTTTGTTTTTATGTTCTCCAATTTCCCGTTATCCCTCAAGCCCGGTCGTGTGTGAAATTAGATGTGAGTTTATGTTGGAAGTCTCCCGAGAAAAAGAAAAAGTATCTTTTAAAAAGATAAAAAGATCGTGGTGAAGTAAAGAGAGATGATTTTGATGGGTGTGGTGTGGGG
>CABFWO010003112.1:15145-37669 GCA_902155825.1 Timema genevievae | reverse complement strand
TTGACCCTTGTGGAAGACATTAAACTGTTTGAAATGTTCTTAGGTGGACAAAGATGCGCCTCTTTTCTCATTGATTCTATATCATTGTATATTATTTATGCGTGTTCTTATGTGGAGTGGTGATGATACAATGTACTTTATTCCGTTCAGAAATCTTACGAGTTTATAGTAAAAGAGAGAAAGTCTGTGCGGTGCGCCGTACCATTTATTTTTATTTGAGGTTAGAATTAAAAATTACTATTTCTACTTTTACACATCACGATACCTATATAACCTATATATATATGGACCTTGCTACAAGCGGTCATGTTTGACAAAATTATATATTCTTAATTTGTATTCCCTTCTCCTTATTTGATAGTAGTTTAGTCTTCTATGACAATATGTTTATTGTTTGTTCTAAACAAGATCATCTACAGAGTATTGTAGATGGTCTTTGTATAAACCTAAGTTGATAATCGATTATTTCGATATTGCTATTTGTAAGAGTCGAAGGTAATGATATCGATATATCGAGTTTGATATTAATAAGCGTGAAATGTTTTGTGCGTATTTATATTTTATTTTTTCTCCGAATATGTTAATAATTAGTTAAATACACAATATGAACGAAGAATTTAGACAGTTTTATCCTAATTTTTTTAACGAATACTAATTCGACCCGTATTTACGTAAATAATAACATCACTTTTAGCTTATAATAACATCGCTTTCAGCTTATAATAACATCGCTTTTTGAGGAAAAAACACCACTTTTCCCCTAAAAATAACCTCACCTTTTGCATGTATCTAATTGCATTGAGTCTGTTGTAAGAAATATGTCCTCTTCCTCCCCCCAGTACTCATGAGGCAAGCTGAGGATGTATTGAGGGACGTGTACCCGCCTATGGCTCATAGACCCCCAGCAGACAACCAGGCCCGTAGGGTGGTGGGGGGTGGTCATATCGAGGGGCGGAGCCTGGTAATGGCTCCTATTGAGAGCACTTGGTGAGTCCCGTACATTGCCGCTGGAGAGTGTATTTTGCTATCAGTACACACTCTGGTAAAACACTGTCCCCTTGCTAGATAAACCAGGCTGTACTTGCATGCTTTTGTACGTAGCCGAGAGAAGAGTTTTACTACGGCTATTGGTGACTTACTCTAAGTGACAAGGATTAGGAATGTGGAAAATAGGGTGGGAAGACCATGGTTAGAAAACTTACCCCTATAAACCCAGTCGAGACTCAAACCCCGACCTCCTCTTTACTAGAAAAACAGATTAAATAAGTCTAACATTCAGACCACGTGGCCAGCAGAGCTGATATGGATAAGGTGAAATTCAAAGGAAGTGTACCCGCATTTGTGTGTGAATCCATTAATAAAAATGCACTTCAGTATTGGTATCCAAACCCCGACCTCCCTCATGATATAAAGATACCATCGCTGAGGACCACTATTATATATTTGTTATATTTTTATTTTTAATAAAAAGAATACAATCAATTTGTATGGACGTACTTCTCCTTTGTACCTCAAGCTGTCAATCGGTTCAAAGTATTGCGAGGAGCGGGAATATGGTTCTTTCTCGACTGTACATCTGTCCCGTGGAGAAAGGAAAAAGAGGGGGGTGGTCATTATTGCCCCCGACATCTGCAATTTGCCGTCGAGATATGTTTGTTCAGCTCCCGGATGGTTTTCCCCCAGTTTCTCTCTTAAGGGGGGTATCAAACTCTCCCTTGTATTATGTTTTTTGAGCCATCAGCAACAACCCCCTCCCCTTCTTAACACTATTCGTTAGTTGTATTACCACCTGCAGCTCTCGCAGAACCTGAACCGGTATCAACAACAACCTTAACTCCAGGAACAGGGTTCAACGAAAAGTATATTTTAATAGGAATGTTTGTAAGTAGCGTTGGTTTTAGGTATTCTGTCTTTCGACAGGTCCGTTTCCTTGTCCTAATTGAGTCCTCCCCCATGTGCTATCAGCAGCTTCATTTTTATGTCCCGAGACTTGATCTTGTTTCCTTGTTTGAGTCCACCCACCAGTTGTATTCCTCGTCTTCCTGGTCCCCTTCTCGCTTTCATCTTGCCTTCTAAGACGTCACTCAATAAATTATTTATCCTAATAATGTGATCCATCCAAAGGTCTTATTCTCGCTTTCATTTCACTTTCTATGACGTCACTCAATAAACCATTTATTCTCATAATGTGATCCATCCAGTTGTCCTTTCTCTGTAAAATCACCTGCAAAAAGCTTCTCTTTTCATTTACTCTTCTTAAAATATAGTTGTTAGTCTTCTGGTCTGTCCACTTTATCCTCACTATTATTCTCCAGCTCCAAATCTTAAAGCTTTCCAAATATTTATTCTCCTTTTTGATCATCGGCCATGTCTCAGATCCATACAAAGTGACACTCCACATGTAACACTTAACCAGTCTCTCCCTCATCTCCAGGCTAGTCAGTGGCATACCTTTTTTTGCTGAAAGTATTCTTAGCCATTGCTCTCAAGGTCCAGTTTGCTAGTCAGTAGCATCCTTTTCTTGCTGAAAGTATTCTTAGCCATTGCTCTCAAGGTCCAGTTTGCTAGTCAGTAGCATCTTTTTCTTGCTGAAAGTATTCTCAGCCATTGCTCTCAAGGTCCAGTTTGCTAGTCAGTAGCATCCTTTTCTTGCTGAAAGTATTCTTAGCCATTGATATTTTTAACTTTATCTCACCTAGGATTATCTAACATAAAACCATGATCCTAAAAATAAATTATTCAAGTAATGATTACGCCAGACGTTGGCCAGAAAGAACAAGCTGCTAGTGTGATGCCCTTGGAAATGAGGGAAGCGTGCTATGAATAAGAAACCAGGGGTCTCAAGAGAAAACAGTGTTTATTTATTTATTATTTGTACAGGCCAAAATTGAAAAAGGCGGTGCAGTTTTATATACAAGTGAACTTATCCAAAGTTTCATTAACCGTATATAAATATACATATATCCTTCACACGGGTAGAGAACCCATAATACTAAATCCTGATAAAATGTTCTCATATACACGGCAGAAGGCCGCGCTTCAAAATATACAATAACCTAGCTTGAGCCATCGAAGAAAAGACTGAACAATTAACACGTTAAACATGACCAAACAAATGTCTTTCCTCGAAAGGTATAATTCCAACATCGCTCTAACAATGTAATAATGCACGCGCACAACAATTACCAAAGTGGCCTGAGATTTATAAACATCAACTAATGTAACGTAAAAAAATTCCTGAATGAGATTATTGCTCAAACAAATTATATACAAATTGGCCAGCAAAGCCATCTGAGGATATTCAAAGTCAATATAAATCTAAGTTGGTTATGCCCCTCATTCAACAAAATTGAAATTTGACACCTTATTATAATGTAATTTGACTATTCCCATTAAATTCCATAAAAGTTTATAAAAATATTTAAGCTCAACATATTGTAACAATTCATTTTAACCATGTATGAAGTAAACACCGTTTGAAAAATACCTAAACCTAACATATAAATATATGATTTGATCATGTTCAATAAAAGCACTATTCAAAATTAGGATATTACAATTATCTAATTTGACAATTCCCATCATCTAAAACTATCCAGTCGGTGTACCCAAGGTTTACTGATTATAGCAAGTCAACAAAGTAGATTCAAGTAAATAAATGGCGGCAAGAGCGCACTGACAAACATTAAAGGTCTAAATTTTTATCATAACAACTGATTTTAAACAAAGTCGTGGACACGCCACGAAAAATCCTCAAAACCATAATGCAAGTAAATTTCCTAGAAGTTAAAACCAAACAATAATTTTGAAGAACAATTCCCTCCCATAATGTCGCCTAAATAGAATTTTTAATAATAAGCTCCGGAAGAGACTCAAGCAGGCGCCCTCACCTTTTAAATGCCAGTGGTATAGTCTGTGTGGAATCGAAGCTTACAGGTCATTATATAGCAATCACAAACATCAATAATTCTCTCAGAGAGGGGGAAGATGGGAGGAGAAGAAAACAAAAGATAGGAGGTGAGCAGCGCTCAGGTGGGGAGAAAAGGCAACACTGGGAACTATAGAATGCGCTGATAAAGTTTTATTCGATGAACCGGAAACCACTTAAATCAACTTAGTGTTCATGTTCATTGTGGGCGTGCCAATATTCACAAGTGGGGCGTTGAATCTGGCCTCGCTTTAGTCCGTGTTGAGGTATTCTCGGGAGAGTGTGTCGTGACGTAAGTGGTTGAGCCAGCCGCGTTCAGCAAGCTGGGAGGTGAGTGAAGCTCATTTTACTGAGAGTTATACCGTTGTGTTTCTTCATGCTTGTAACATCGTTACACTAGTATCGAATATTTGAGCTCTTTCCATTATTCAGCACCCATTCAACTATGTAAATATATTCTGCTCTCGATACAACTCCACTTGGAAATCGTGTCCATTGGCCGGCGACTAACTATATTGTAATAAGGGTGACCTGGGAGTCGCAGGTCATCCACACGTCACCGTGGGAAACGCGAGCTATTTTCAGGATATGCTGCTGACTAAACAAGATTGAAAATGCACACGGAATATTCAATTATTAAAAATAAAAAAAAAACATGCGCTGATAGAATTAAATTAACTACAACTAAACAAGTCACTTAATTAAAATAATAAGAGTCATAATTAAGTCTGTGAATTAATAAGCGTATGAGAAACACATAAAATAGAACTAAACTAAATAAACAGCTAAGTGATAAGAACACAAAATGAATCATTGAACATTTAAACAAGTCTCTTTATTTTAGACTACTCTAACGGATTCGAAGAAAACGAAACCATTCTTCTGAACGTGTCCTTTTGCTTGCAATTAAGCTCCCTCCCTGTTCCCTCTAAAACCCTTAGCTGTGAGGCTGGCTGGTTACCTGCTAAACAAGGACGGAGAGAGAGAATAGAGAGGACATACAAATGAAAAGCGCGCCGGTCCCGTAGTCTCGTTACAATATCAAGGGGTTAAGTGTAAGAAATAGCGCTGGCCTTAAATTCACCTAAATAAAATTATTATTATTATTATTATTAAATAGTATAAGTAGTCAAGCAAAAAATCGTCTAAAGCTTGATCTACATAATCCGTAAGCTCTGTAGCTTTATAGTCCTTAAGTCCATATGAGTCTTAAGGCGCATACAGACTACGCTGACGTTTCGTGTTAACACGTGCTATAACGGTTTAGTGAAAAATCCATCCCACTAAATTATATGTAAGTGCTCACACTGCCGTGATGTACTGTGTTGTGATATATTATATGTTATCTGACACCGGAATGCGTGTTAACATGTCATGACACGCATCAGCCCAAGATCTGAACGTCCAGACTTTCATCAGACGTGTTAAAGCATCAGAACGTAACACTTGAACTTTTTCGAATCAAGCCGAATTTTGTGTGATATAGAAAATAATTGATGAGGAAGCTGTAATTGAGTATGTACGGGGGTATGAAGTCCATTTCACTCTTTGTAGATCTCTGATAAATTTTGATTAATTTAAGCTTTGAGAAACTTATTTCACAACTGCCAATTGAAATTAAGGCGATGTTTCCACTCATCAGCAGAAGTGTCATATCAAGGTTACAAAACAAGACAATAGGATAGGTCATAAAGTGTCAAAAAAATAAGAGAATATGCACTTACACATTAAGTTTAACTAGAAACAATCTTCACAACAAATACAAACAAATGTTTTAGACATTCCCAACTTTCAATCTCATTCCTGGCAATAGTTAATTTGCTAGGATCAAATAAGTGAAATAACAAATAAAGTTAGGTTGAAGAGCTACTCCAAATGAGACTCTGGCTATATGAGTCAATCAAACATTACATTACTTAGACCACCAACTAGGGTCGGAAGTATTCAAAAACACTCCTTTCCTAAACTAGGTTTCGAGATTCTTTCTAAAACGAAAGATTAATAATCAACTAAACCTCAATCAGGTGGGCCTGGATGGCTAATACAACATGGCAACAAAGGAAGTGTGTTGCATCTAACTACCAAAGGCGAGGAAAAGCACCTGCCACAACACGTTTGAACTAAAACAAACAAGCTGAGTTAAAACAATAACAATGAACAATCCTAATTTAAGAAGTGGGTGCTATTAGAGCTATTGTAGCTAGCTACTATGAGTAGCAACATGGCACAGTCACTAGTCTCAGACATCAGACTTAAGGTCAGTAACTATGGAAAGGAGTCACTTTGGCTTCAAAGCCCAGACATTATACAGTTGGCTTGTTACAAATCAGAACAGCCAGAATTATTAAAACCAAGCCTATAAGCAATTAATTGAGTACATTACTACAGATGAGTGAAGCTCAGAAAAGCTCTCCAACAGAAACGAGCACTAAGTTCATAAGCGGGCCACGCCAGAAGGGCTGAGACAGATCCACAAGTTGCACACACCAATTAGTGTATTAAACAAATATTAATACCAAATATACTACCCCTAATTACCTTATTAGGTTTAGACATTAGGCCTGTTCAACCAAACTTTAACTTTCTCGCCAGGCTGAGCAGTTGACCGAGACACGGTCATACGGGCTTGGGAGTGAGATTCACTCCAGTTAAACTACAGGTCATATGGGCCATGTAGGTAACTTACTCCACGATAAAACAATGAGTCAACTTGTCGTTGACTTAAAATTAAATAACCTAACATAGACAAATTGTACTCCTCTAACTTTGTGATGTAATACCCCATTGATGTGTACGAGGCCTACTACCAACCTAAGACAGGTGATAAACTACATAACTAATTATCG
This sequence comes from Timema genevievae, assembly GCA_902155825.1. NCBI lineage: Eukaryota > Metazoa > Arthropoda > Insecta > Phasmatodea > Timematidae > Timema > Timema genevievae. The sequence continues at coordinate 30,895 of CABFWO010003112.1, read as the reverse complement.
TGTTCCCCACTTTCTGTTGAACATTGGTCGATACATAGTTACGTCTCCCAGACTTTGCTGGTGAGACCGGACCATCCTGGCCAAGGCTCTGAACTGGCGAGCAATTCTTCTGAAGGTTTTACTGAAGACTTCTTTTGCTGACCCACTAATGTGAAGTCCAAATGTGAAGTCCCAGTATGAGGTTCAAGTATGAAGTGAAGTATATGTGAGCTAGGTGTTTTATATATACGAGCTGAATCGACACGCTAGGGGAGCAGGTAGGGTAGCCTTCCAGCATGTTCTCCAAAGGTGTAGAAGGAATATGTGCCACGTATAACGTTGTAGAGCTGGGTGACGTCACATGCACCCAGACGGGTTTGAACCCAACCCTCCCTTAGCAGTCAGCTGTTGATTGTCAAGTAGGACGGAGTCGAAAGAAGATCAGTGCTGGCCCGTGTTATTCTTCCAACACCGGTCCCGGTCCAATGGAATGGTATGTAACACAATTATGTTGGTTTTATTTCATGTTATATTTATTAATCAATTCAAACAGGTGCAATTGTATGGGCTAGGATTAATAGCCCACTACAAAACAGTGATAGTTAAAAAGATTCTTAATGTCACAACAAAGTTAGTCAAACTCTCCTGCAACTTCCCCTTGTACACCTACCGAAGCAAATCTAAAACTGTCCAGTTAGCAATCTGCTCATCAGGATTGAATTCCTTATACAAGACAATGTGGCACCGAAGGCGATTTATTTCAGCAATCAGAGCTTCAGTGTTCAACTTTGTGTACTTAGCACATGTGTGCTGAATTTGTTCATTAATAAAATCATCTTTTTCAGCATCTAACAATGTCCGGATTTGCAGGGAATCAAATCGCCTGTGAATCGTATTCATCTGTTTTGTGCGTGATTGATTGCTTCCAGTTGTTCTCTGCGTGTTTCTGGTAATAAGGTCAAGCCATGATCACAGCTTTGCTCACCAGCCATCTTCTTACGTCTTCCAACTCTTTTATCTGTAGGAATATCGTACGTTTTGCACATCTGCAACACTTTCTCTGTTGCCTTTGATACTAGACAGTCTCGTTTTTCCTGGCAAAATATAGCTAATACTTTAAACTTAAGAACACATTTACCATGCGCAAGTCCATCTTGCTGTAGGTAGATCTGTGAATGGTTCACTTCTCTTAGTACTGGGTACCAAAAATACAAGAATGAGAAAAAAGAATAGGTCATGATGCAAACTAAGACTTTCTGCATCATTCTTGGTTTGAGAGGCTTCTCCTGGCCCATCTCTCAACACTTGCACTTTAAGTGAATTGGTGCATGTTCCTTAGGAGTATCCTACCTGTGAGGAGAGCTTGAGAAGAATGTGTACACCTTTTCCACAGTGTCAAATAACTTTGTCCCAACACCAACTGCATGCACACGAGCAAGGTTGAGCGAATGGTTGTTACATGGAACAAACACTGCTTTGGGATTAATATCCAAAATACGTTTTTGTACACCACTAATGTGTTCAGCCATAGTTGCGGCCTTGTCGTATCCTTGTCCGCAGCAGTGCACCAGCTTAAGGCCATCTGCTTGCAACTTGTCACCAATCTGATTTGTAATGGCATCAGCTGATTTCCCGTGTAACTGAATAAATTCAATGAAAGACTCAACCAATGTGCACATATCGAATAGCTTGGGACATTTGATCAATGGGAGAAATATCCGGAGTACTATTAAACGTGATAGCAAAATACTTGTCCTTTGCAATTTTTTTGGAAGATGGCTGTTTTATAATGTGATCGCCGAGCAGGCTGATGAACTCATTCTGAGTGTATGTAGAAAGATAGGACACAACGTAATTTGCCGCCCCTAATATCTGCCCCCGCAGCCACGTGCCTACAAGGCCTATGCGTAAATCCGCCCCGGTTCTTGAATGATATCATGAACCGAGACACACTGTTTCTTCATAGTAGTTTAAAGGATTATAAACACGTGTTTCATACAATATAAGTAAAAATATAACAAAAAAAATGTGTTTGCCTAAGATTTTTTTTTTCAAAAAACTAGTTTCTACGACACCTTAGACTCTTCAAACCACCAAAGTAGATCTAAATATACTTTAATATATTTATATGTAAAATCATGTCATATTCAGTTGTCACCTATAATAGTATCAAAACCTTGAAAATAATATTAATACCGTACACAAAATGGTGTGCTCTGATAAGAATCAAGAAATCAACTGACAACAATTTCATGTACAAACGATACAATACATAAGATACATCAGAGCAGTGTGGTCATTCACAGCTGTTGTGTTGTGTTGTGTTGTGCTGTGTTGTGCTGTGTTGTGTTGTCATATGTTGACACGTATTGACACGTGTTAACACGAAACGTCAGCGTATTCTGTAGGCCGTTTTAATCTTGTGCACACTTTGAATCCTTTAATCACGTGACATTGTGTCAACTTTTGGGAAGGTATTATAATACTTGGTCCAATTAAACTTGACAAAATAAAACAACTTCATTGAATTATATAAACATGACTAACATTTTAGATTATGTCCTCTTTTGTTTGATTCTTGTAGTTAAAATAACAGTAGCCTCTACCAGTTTTCTAGGAATTGCTATTAAATGTGGATAGACTAAAAAACGACCCTTTAGAAAATGGTGCCCTTTATTATCAACGACCATTTCATTTTGATTCTAACATCGATGTTCATGTATACGTCTACCAGTGGCTGGTTCTACGTAATGACAGTCCTTAAGAAAATTAACGTTGATCCAAATTCTACGGAGTGTTACGGACCTTAAGTATCTTTACTCTGTGGACAGTCTGTAGCCCCTTTTTTTGTCTTCCAGGACAAAGGCAGGCATACAAGGCTACAAAATAAGGGGAGGATGAATACAGAGTGAGCTGATAGGACTATAAAGACGAATATATTATTAGATAATATATCCACTCATGTTTCCAAGCGATCCATTCTGCATCATTGCGGTAAACCAAAAAAAGATATACTTACATATAATGAATCTGCAAATTACCAAACAATATTCCTAGGAAGGTATATACAACTTAGCTTGATTGAAATGAAGTGGAAGTCAACAATCCGGAAGTCAATAGATAAATATTTGTTTTATTTATAATAAAAGGATAAATATTAACAAAAGGTAAGCATGAAAAATGTATATTAAAAGGATATATATTATTCATTGGAACCAACTCGAAAGTTTACGTTTCTCTCTAATGGTCAAACAGCTTCAACAAAGTCCATTATTATATTATATTATTATTTTGTTTAGAAGGACTAATGAGCATGTTCTATAAATAAACATTAAGTATTATTTAGTCAAAATAGATTCGAATGACGTCTCAATATTACATCTATATTGCCACTAGCCGTAAGAACTTTTAATACGTAACTGATAACATTTCATTTCCTTAATTCCACAGAAGACTAATAAGAAAAATAGTTTATTTTAAGTTTAACATTTCCTAAGTCAACAACTTCCCATTATTACTTTTCTATTCCATTAGTCGGAAGGACATTCAATCAAGAATAATTTTTTATCTCCCAATTTCCTGAAAGAACTAAATTATGTAGTACAAGATTTAACATAATATAAACTTGAGTTAACAAGACTCTATCCACGTCCATCATTTAAATTTAATTTCCAATAGTCATAAGGACTTTGAATAGACATTAACATTTCTCTCCTAATTTACTAAAAGGACCTAAACCAACAAGACTCTATCCATGTTCGTTATTTCAGTTCAATTTCCCTTGGTGCACAGATATCAAACTACTTGGGGAAAGTATTAGGTACAGTAGTGACTACTACCACACTAGTAAAACTCAGAGTTCCACTATTGGGTACAGTAGTGACTACTACCACACTTGTAAAACTCAGAGTTCCGCTATTAGGTACAGTAGTGACTACTACCACACTTGTAAAACTCAAGAGTTCCGCTATTAGGTACAGCTGTGACTACTATCACACTAGTAAAACACAGAGTTCTTGCTATTAGGTACAGTAGTGACTACTCCCACTGGTAAAACTCAGTTCCACTATTAGGTACAGTAGTGACTACTCCCACACTAGTAAATCTCAGAGTTCTGCTATTAGGTACAGTAGTGACTATTACCACTGGTAAAACTCAGTTCCACTATTAGGTACAGTAGTGACTACTCCCACTGGTAAAACTCAGTTCCACTATTAGGTACAGTAGTGACTACTCCCACTGGTAAAACTCAGAGTTACGCTATTAGGTACAGTAGTGACTACTCCCACTGGTAAAACTCAGAGTTACGCTATTAGGTACAGTAGTGACTACTCCCACTGGTAAAACTCAGAGTTACGCTATTAGATACAGTAGTGACTACTCCCACTGGTAAAACTCTGAGTTCCGCCACTGTCGAAGGTAAATATTTTTCAGTTTAGGACTTGACGTTCTTTTATCGAAGTTTCTCCGGGAGTATAGAAGGTAAATACACAACACTCAAAGAGGATACAAAATAAAGACACCTCAATGAAAGAGTAAAACTGTTATGTTCCGCCATTGTAACCGGTGAAACCTTGTATCGTAACTGGACTCATAACGGCAAGCTGTGAGCTCCAAATCGTGAAGGGGAGGTCTTTATGACCAGGATAGCAGATAGAACGTTTGGGCGGTGGTCCTTGTTTCAAGCCTTTTGTAGTTCCAAGTCAAGGCAGTCAACTGTATTGGATCAATTTACTAACGCTATGGAAATATTTAAGATGATAAAATATTAATAAAGATATAATTAGTCAATTTTGATGGTATTTTTATGCGTTTTAAGCTCACCACTGTACAACATTACTAAAACGAATAACTCTGTCTTTTTTATGAAAAAACAATGTATAGATCGGGAAAATTGGTATTTTTCCTTTGTTTTATAGTTTATTCAACGTCTTACTATACGCATTCTATTACACTAATCGAGTATATGTGAATAAGGTAGAATTGAGAGAAAATGTACCCATATTTGCGTGGAGGGAAAGTGGGAAATGGTTTGGAAAAATAAACTTGGTAGACCCGGGTGGATTTTAAACCCCAACCTCCCCGTTTTCGGCAAACAAGACTTTAGTGGGATTTTCGAGAAAGTACAAACATATTTTGTTTCAGTTAACCTTGATCATATACTATTATTATTATTATTATTATCATTATTATTATTATTATATTTCAAAAGTGACAGCTGCAAATCGCGACTTGACGTATGAATATAATTATAATAAGGCCCTTATGATAGTAGCTCTAGCAACTGTTCTGTCAGATAAGGTTCTTCCTATGTAAACTGGACTGTAGACGAGCCTGACGCTTATTCAACGTGCCCATCTGTGTGAGTTACTTCAATGTAAAGATTATCTTTAAGATATGTAAATCACTCAACCAAAATAATGGCGGTAATCTGAATCAGGTGTTTCCGCGCGACGTAAAATAATTCCATCCTACATCAGTGTCGTCTTAACGTCCTCCATCTGTATCATGTACACATGGATCTATCTGTCAGAAGAGGGAATGTGTTTCCTAACCGTCTCAATATGGTAAACACGTCCTTATGAACGCTGCAGTAGTCTCCATGACGTATCGCACCATAGACAACTGTTCCGCCATGACAAATAGTCCACAGTCGGTTTGGAAAATATAGGACATCAGCGGCCGGATAAAACGCGCCTGCAACACGGCTTCTCATCGGCTGGATAAATCAACCCTACCCGGTTAGAGGGGGTTGGGTGTGACGCGCACATCTGCTCCTGTCCCCAAGTGGTGTCGTCATTAAGAGGAACAGGGAGAACTAACCGGGAGACTGCGCCTAGACTAGATAGTCTCATGTGATTGCGAGGCAGGCTACAAGTGCACACCGGCGATACAGACGTGAGGGTGGTCACTTTGCAGTTATTATACCTCCAATACTCTAAGTCGCACATTCAAGTACAAACTCAATGTTTCTTGAGCTCAAGGTTTTATTAATCATGTAACAAGCTTAAGAGCTGAGCATTTATCTCTTTGGTGGTTGAGTTCTTTTTCATAACAGCCCGTGGTCGCGTTTAAGCGCCAAATTGTCGAGATATATAGGGAATAATTTATAGATTAACTGCCTTGTCTTGGAATCGTACCCATGTCTGTGTGTCTGTGACGTACAATCCTGCCCATCTAGACCAGGTGACACGGATATAAAGAGATGTGCCTTATATTGATTGTATTTCATACGTACTTATTTTTATTAATCTATAGATAAGACCTGATCTAGCGTGATAATATTAAAAATTCACTATTATTTAACACTTGCTTTAGCAGTAAATGTTAGTGTGGTGCAGCATCCTTCTATCTTTCCCTATCGGCCACCCAGGTGAAATCTTCTCCAAAAGCAAGCAAGAGAGGAACACAAAGGATGGCTGCATCCCGTTACTCAAGGAATGTTCTAGAAATTAAGAATTAGTAGCAACACCTTTCGAAAAGCGTGTCTTGTCACTAGCCTGGTAGTCGTCGAGCTGTCCTTAGTGAGAAAACATATTTTCATTAAAATCCCTGAATATATTCACTCCGCACATTTCAGGATAAAGCATGATCCAAACTTTTTTTAGTCAGCACATAGGAAATCAGCACCACGTGTGATATCTAATGGCGGATCCTTGTTGTTCAGACTGGTAACAACAGTGAGTCAATCACACGTATGTCTTATTATTAAGCTCAGCAATGATAGAACCCCAAATAAAATAAATAGCACGGTGCACCGCACAGACTTACTTCCGCATTTATCTTAATTCACTAAAAACTCGTAAGATTTGTGAAATGAAATAATAGGTATATAAATTTTTATAGACCTACTACACTAAAGATCATAAATTAGGCCTATTTACTTAGTCTACGTTTTTAGGAGTGAGGAGCACTGTTACAGGAGAAAAGAGGAACGTACTTTTTTTTTTACCAAAGAGAAGAATCAAATTCATGCTCAAAGAAATGAATTAAAAAGTATATATATTTGCTTATAGATTAGAAACTATTGATTTCATAAAAATATATTTCAAACAAAAGACTCAGGTGTTTAGTAGCACTACAACTTTACAACTATAAGTTATTTCATATCTCAAATAGTTGCGGAGAATTTATCAAAATTGAAAAATTACCCCATCTGTAAGGTACCCTCAAAGTCATTTTTACGAGAAAATGAGAATTGTCATCTTGTTTATAATGGTGAACAGTGTCTAGATATAAAATTTAATCAAAATCGTTGAAGCAAATTTCGAGAAACCCTATTTTTTCTCTTTTCTTACCTTCAGTAAACTACCCTTATATGTATGGTTGGATATCTAATTCCAAAAACTTTTCGTGGGGACCTTGTAAAAGCCCCAGATACCAATTCATAGCCAAATCGGTCAAATAGTTTAGGCTCTAGTCCGAGGTACAGACGGACGGACAGACAGACAACATCGCGAAAACCACATTTTTTCTGTTTCAGGGGGTCATAAAACGTTGACATTTATCAGAATCTCGGGTTTGATTTTTATGATCATAATACTGCTCTCTCCGAGGTATCAAGAGAAAGTAAAAAGACAGCCCGTAATAACTGTCACCTGAACGTGGTGACATTATATTTAATTACTACCCACTCGTAGGGAAAACGGAACATTGACAGTACTTACGTATCATCGCCGGAAAACTTCAACAACCACGAGGGTCTGTAGCAGATGGACGATCAGGGACTGATATTGGATTGTTGATCAAGTTAGATACAAAACCAATTAATATATTATTATTTTCAAAAGTACATTATATTAATACAATAAAAAATAACCTATATTTTCGGAGTTTAAGACGTCACTCTAGTATGTCAAAATTTAAAAAATACTCCCTAAGTACTCGATTGATAGCTTATAACTTTAAATTAAAATCACCTGAGGGGACCTATTAAATGAAAAACCTTTTGAACGGCCACCATTTTGAAACGGATAGCCAAATCTAAAAACCATTTGCGTTCATTGTGAGATCTAGTTTCAAAGAATGTCACTACAAGATTTCGTTAAAATCGGTCCCCAAATTTGGCAGCTATCGTGGGACAAACATCCGGACAGACAGACGAAATACGAAATGGTCAAATTAAAACAGGAGCTCGCTACGCTCGGATCGGTGATTGAAGGTTCAGCCGAGACTACAATTGTCTCTGTGCCACTCATGACATCAGAAGGATGATGTTGAAGTATGACTGCAGTGGTCACGTGACCGCCATGTTTCCTAGCCATCTCTCTTCTTCGTTTGCCCCCCTCACGCCCTTCCTTCCTTATGCCCCTCCACAGAATTTGTAATCGCGGAAATCTAATTTAATTTTATGAGTGTCAGAAGTGATATAAATCAAGCGCGCGTGTAAGGACGACCCCACTGCAGGCATAGAAATGAACCAATCCCTCCCACCTTCTTACATATTTCAAACTTCCATCTCTCGCGTGCGGAGAGAAACAAAGATATCTTCGCCTCCTTCTTTTAAAACTTTCTTCTTTTTGTTTGCTTCTTCATAGCGACAATCAACATTTAAATTTTAATTCCGAGCCTCCCCCCGAGGTGTTAATTAACAAAGCCAAATAAAGGATGAGACGGAATTTATCAGTGTCCATGACGCGAAAATACAACAGTGGCACAGTCCGCCTTTCTCCACGTCTCACCACCCGTACGGACTACCCGCATATTTACACTAATGAAGTATCAAGAAAAGTAGAATTTAGTTTGAATATACCCACATTTGCCTGAAGTGAATGAGGATTAGGGAATGGAGGAAACAATTTTAAAATACCTAGCCAATCCATACAAAACGAGACGAACGACTTTGTCTGCTTGCCCGCCTGTGAGAGTCGTAAAACACATCCCTGGACGTGTCGACTCAAGCAGCCAATAGCATCACACAGGTACAGATAAACTATTTGAAGCCCAAATTTGTGGTAGTGCGGTCTAAGGTGTTATTTTATCAGTGGACTGGATTCTAGATTCAAACCCCGGCTGGATGCATTGTGGGTTGTTTTTACTACCGTTGATTTCCTCGTCCTCTCTCCACGTTAAGGCCTCAGATCCAGCCGTTAATAAACCTCGTTATCGACCATTCTTGCCTCCGTTACCGTGTAAATGGTCGATTAAACAAAACCTGATTCAATCACCGGAACAATACACGGCTAAACAAACTAGTATTATTATCAACCATTTAAAAACCAATCCCACAGCAGAACGGGGCCTAATACTCGAGGTAATGTCAATATTATTTCTACTATTTTTCATTGTAATTCAATTCCCCCCTTCTCCCTACCCATTCTTGATTGGATGATCTGGGAGCGCATTGTGTACGGGCCGACTCCAAATGAATGCTCTGTTGTGTGCGCCATGTTTGAAAGATAACTGGCTTGAATAACGAGTAATTTATACACACGCCAACTGATTTATTAGTTCAGTTTATTTATTTAAAAATAAATTTGAGGTCTAAAAAATACATATAATATATAGTTGAATATTTAAAAATAATCCTTAAAAAAATCGACAACATAAAAACAAACAAATATTTTGATATATTAAAAATAAACCACCATTTATTTGTTTTTACATGTAATATAATTAGTTTTTCCGTGACTCATAAATATATTTAATATTTATTTCTTCAAAATGTATTGAGTTAAATTGATTATTTAGGTATAATAGCACCATAGTACCAACCCTGAAATTTTCCCCATGGCTGAGTGGTCAGGAAGACTGACTACAAGTCTAGAGGACCCTGGTTACATCCTGTCTGGTTAAGAAGACTGACTACAGGTCTAGAGGACCCTGGTTACATCCTATCTGGTCAGGGACACTGACTGCAAGTCTAAAGGACCATGGTTATATCCTGTATGGTCAGGAAGATTGACTACAAGTCTAGAGGACCCTAGTTACATTATGTCTAGTCAGGGAGACTGACTACAGGTCTATAGGACCCTGGTTACATCCAACCCTCACAATTGAGTGATTAAAGCAGTCCATGAGAACGTTTTCGACCCCATAGAACACCTTAAACTATTTATTTTACTTATAATATTGTTAGCCCCGACAAAATTCTTGGCGTTAGGGGCTCGTGTCTAGTGTTAGATATTACTGTCCAAATTTAGGTTAGTTTGTAAGATGTGCACTGATATAAATAACCCTTTATCTATGAGGTGCTCTATAAATACCCAGATAAAAACTTTTATTTCTGTAAGTAAAACTTTATAAATACAATCACAAATTCAAGAGTTGTGTCTTAGATAACTTTGAGTCTATATGTATTTATGTTAGAAAAACTTTATTTTACTTTGTTGTTGAAAACACAACCTTCACTTTCTATCAAGTTTTCTCGTGGCGAACGAGAGAGAGAACGTATGCATCTGTTTTGTAAAATAAATAAAGTGGAAATAGCAAAGGTTTGATGTGAATTGGAAGCAAATAAATATACTTCCTGAATGGCAACTTTTCCGCACAGTTATACCAGGACCTTTAAGCTGAAAACTTTCTACAATAACTTTCTTTCCTTCTTTTCCAAACAAGATATCGTTGTATTTCTTGTGCGATACTTTCTCCCAGGAGTGTATTGAATCTCTCTAGCTCGTCTTTCACTCCAAGGATCCTTGTATCGACCCTCAGGGGATAACTCCTCGAGATATTACACACCAGATAAGAAGTAAAATGAATAATTCTACAACCAATCTCCGCACTCAACATAACTGGCGTGGGATTCTGGCGAGAAGAAACTTTCAGAATATACAAACACGTATTGTTGTGATCAGTGTTGGTAGCATTCTACTGGGTTATTAATGTTTGGTTGGTATTATAGCGGCTAGCTACCCGATATTCGCAGGGTATGTGTTCTACTGGGTTATTAATGTTAGGTTGGTATTATACCGGCTAACTACCCGATATTCGCAGGGTGTGTGTTCTATAACGAGCATATACAGTAGAGCGTCGATAATTCGGATCGCCAAGAAAAACATTTATTTATAAAAATAACCACAGTGGTATAAATATCAGAGACATGGCTGCCAAAAAAAATGCACCTCAACCCTCGTTAAAAAAATGTGAGACTTTTTTTCTTTGTTAGATTTTTGCCTTACTATATTCCTTCAGAATTTGTGATATTTAGCAACAACAACAATAAAAATAAATGTGTAAGCTCTTTGTTTAAATAAAATAAAGATGTCTCTCTTAACAATGAGTTTTCGTAAGCATCTCGCCTATGTTTATTTTTTTATTCTTGGTATAGATATTCTATTTTTTTAATCCGGACAGATCGATAATCCGTACTGGGTCGATCCCTAATTAGTCCGAATTATCGACGTTCTACTGTGTGTGCATATATATATATATACAGTAGAGTCCCGATTATCCAACAATCCGTTTTATCCGGCATTTATATAATATAGCGTGCTATTGGCGTGACCTTGCCGCAAGGAAGAGAAGCTGGGGGAAAAAACGTTAGTTATAAATATTTCAAACAGTGACTTCGTGTTGCGTATTACTACAATTGATTGTAAAAGTAGCATTTATTTAATTTAAAATCCTTTATTCAGTTTAGTTGAATAAAATAATAGTTTTGTAATTTATCCCATAATGTATACCTTATTTCATAGCTATTCTGCAGTTCCATTTAATTTTGATTTGTTTTATTCCAGCCTCTCCCCTTGTTTCCGTATTATACGATATTTCGGTTATCCGACCACCTGTCGGTCTCGTTTAGGTCGGATAACCAGGACTCTACTATATATATATATATATATATGTAATTATATATATATAATTACATATATATATATGTAATTATATATATATATAATTACATATATATATAATTATATATATATGTAATTATATATACATATAATTACATATATATAAAGGAACCTTTCAAAGTTGATCTAATGAACATCCAATAAGAAGCGGAGACAAAGGCAGAAAAGAATTCCCCCGATCTGTCCTCTTTATAGGTATCGTAGCGTAGAGGGATGGAGGATAGTAACCATTTAGGAAGAATCCCCCACTGTACACCCAACCAAGACTCGAACCCTGATCTCCCCGTCATCAAAAGTCCAGTCTAACACGGTAAGGACGCGCTTGACCACGTGACTCCCAATGAAGATCATACTTTTCTTACTTCTGTAGCGGTGGTGTAGCAAGTCCAGTCCTAGAAAGAGCCTTCAGTTCGTGTCTTGCGGTGTAGCTGTGTACCAGGGGCAGCTAGACTGAGTGCTCCCCGGGGAAGGTCGTAGAGGGCGGACATGACGTAACGACCTCGTCCACAAGGTGATTGTCGGCGGCTTTTAGCGGGATGGGCGATATACGGTCCAGGAGAGATGTACAATGAGGAAGGGAGGAGGGGGTGATGGAAGCGCTGACCTTCTTGTTGTTTCAGTCAGTAGGGTCCAGCGAATGAAGAATGAAGGAGGTGGAAAGAGTCAATGGCTCACATCCCTTAAAGAACATCAAGATGTCTTACCATAGTGTATGGTCCTTGGTTCAATTACTGGATCGAATTAATACATGTTGGTTTAAGTCTACTCAAGTTGCTCTTTGTTATAGTCGAAAACCACTCCCTTCCTAGTAACAGATCGCAGTCCGCCACTGGAGGGGGAATATGTTGTAAACATACAAATTGTTTCATTCGTTTCATCGCCCCCAACTAAAGAATCGGCTGGTTCAGATGTCCTTGTATTTACTCTAAAGTGGTCTATAAGCGCTGACATCTAGTGTCCTCCTTGCCAGGGTTGTGTTCCTCTAAGGTGGTCTATAACGCTGACATCTAGTATCCTCCTTTGCCAGGGTTGTGTTCCTCTAAGGTGGTCTGTAACGCTGACATCTAGTATCCTCCTTGCCAGGGTTGTGTTCCTCTAAGGTGGTCTATAACGCTGACATCTAGTGTTCTCCTTGCCAGTGTTGTGTTCCTCTAAGGTGGTCTATAACGCTGACATCTAGTATCCTCCTTGCCAGGATTGTGTTCCTCTAAGGTGGTCTGTAACGCTGAAATTTAGTGTCATCCTTGCCAGGGTTGTGTTCCTCTAAAGTGGTCTGTAACGCTGACATTTAGTGTCCTCCTTGCCAGGGTTGTGTTCCTCTAAAGTGGTCTGTAACGCTGACATTTAGTGTCCTCCTTGACAGGGTTGTGTTCCTCTAAAGTGGTCTATAACGCTGACATTTAGTGTCCTCCTTGCCAAGGTTGTAAGGTGGTCTCTCTAAACGCTGACATCTTGTCCTGGAATTGCAGTCATTTCAACATTTTGTTTGTCGGGGGAAACACAGCCATCTCCCCCACGACGGTTATTCGTGAGTGTTTTCTGCCCCTAGGAGGTAGACCCAACGCGCGCCATCTCTCCCGTCTGCTACCGCCATTCAAACACACACACACACACCCACACTCTCTCGCTCTTAAACGCGGTAATTTCATTCGCTCTTGATAAAGGAATTATATTCCACGGTTTAATTTAGAAGAGAGAAACAAATGTTTACATTATCTTATGAAAATTGTAGACTAGCTGGAGGGGGTTGGGGTGGGGGCCCTGTTTGTGGGGGGAGGACGGGGACTATTTTCTTCACGGCCTACTATCGTTAGAGCACCCAGTAATTCCCAGCCAGGAATTTAACTACAGCTTGAAAATCAAAATTATTTGGCTAAAAACAAATGCCTGTCAGGAGATGGCGTCGCGAGATGTTTACTAATTCTGTATCTTTTCTGTGTTTTTAGACAGAACTTCACGCAGTCTAATACCCTAAGCTTGCAATAGACTTAATTGGTGGTGACGTGGAGGTTGAGGTTCAAGGCCTGACCAGGTGAACAGTGGCTAGAATGACTAGACAGTACTTCATGGATTCAGTCCTCCATCAAATAACCTCAGCTATAATGCCCGGACAGCACTTCATGGATCCAATACTCCATCAAAGAACTTCATCTAGAATACCCGGACAGTAATTAATGGAACCAGTCCTCCATCAAATAACCTCAGCAAGAATGCCCGGACAGTATTTCATGGATCCAGTCCTCCATCAAATAACCTCAGATAGAATACCCGGGACAGTACTTCTTGGATCCAGTCCTGAGCCATCAAATAACCTCAGCTAGAATGCCCATGACAGTACTTCATGGATCCAGTCTTCCATCAAATAACCTTAGCTAGAATTCCCGGACAGTACTTAACGGATCCAGTCCTCCATCAAATAACCTCAGCTAGAATGCCCGGACACTACTTCATGGATCCAGTCCTTCATCAAATAACCTCATCTAGAATGCTCGGACAGTACTTCATTGATCTAGTCCTCCATCAAATAACCTCAGCTAGAATTCCCAGGGAGTACTTCCTGAATCCAGTCCTGAGCCATCAAATAACCTCAGCTAGAATGTCCGGACAGAACTTCATGGATCCAACAAAGCTGAAGAACATGCTAGAGGCCCCCGGTTTTGCCGTCACGCCAAGGAGCGTCGGGACGCAATACCGTCGCATCAATCTCGACTTGATTGCGTCCACGTGTCGATGGGAGCTGAAAGATGAAGATTTATATCGCACGGCGCGATATTAAAGTTGGACGGAGGATGGCAGAGAGACAGATTAATGTGACCTTTTCCCCATCAATAACCGGAGCGCGGTGAGAGCGCGGGAATTAGATCTCGGACGATTATATTATGAATGGTGGAACTCATTTAATTTGAGTCAGGTATTCAGGTAGATCGTTAACTATCCACCCAAAGTAGATTATTTATTGGATTCAATATTAAAACCCTAATAAATACCAGAAATAACGGGTATCTTACTGATGGGATGAAAGACAAACTCGTCGTTTAGAAAAATGTTTTATGTAAAAGCGATTTAAATTACCCATACTTTCATCTAGTTACGTTGAAATCAAAATCATCGCTAAGAATAATATCAACAAAGTTTTCATCTGCACCCGTAGTTTATTTGTTGGAGTCTAGTCGATTCCGGGTGGTATTGATGGATATATTTACAGTTTGTATTCATGTTTGTCCTGATATACAGTGTTCCTACTATACATTGTCTCCACTATCCAATGTATCTACTATACATTGTCCCCGCTATCCATTGTCCAAGCCATTCAATGTATCTACTGTGCATTATCCCTGCTATCCCTGGTCCCTGCTATCCATTGTCCCCGCTATCCATTGTCCAAGCCATTCAATGTATCTACTGTGCATTATCCCTGCTATCCCTAGTCCCTGCTATCCATTGTCCCCGCTATCCATTGTCCAAGCCATCCAATGTATCTACTGTGCATTATCCCTGCTATCCCTGGTCCCTGCTATCCATTGTCCCCGCTAGCTAATGTCTCTACTACACACTGTCCCCGTTATCTAGTGGTCCTACTTTCATATACATGTGATAGAAGTGGGTGTAACATTATTTGTACTGTGCTATGCTAAGTTAGTTTGTAATTTGTGCACTGGAGTTGTGTGTGTTTGTAAAAGGTTGTAAGGAACGCTAATACAAATTATCATTACTGTACCAAAACATAAATTGTATGTTTATTCGTATTCCATGGGAGACTATCAGCTTGGGTAAAAAGAGGCGATGTAGGCGTGTGATTATACATTCAAATGGAAAAGGAGATGGCTTCTACTAAGTCGATACTTATAAGTTGAAACTGTATACAGAGTTTTATTTTCAAATTTGTCCCGGAAAAAGTTTTGAAAAAAGAAAGACTTGATTGAAAATGTTGATGGCTTATTCCAAGATGTCAGTTCTTGAATTCAGAAGTTTCCTC
>CABFWO010003112.1:0-14935 GCA_902155825.1 Timema genevievae | reverse complement strand
CCCTCCTCCACCCACTTCCTTCCTGTATTACCATCTTGGCATTGGCTGGAACAAAAAAGGAGGGCTGGAAAGGTTTGAGTCACATTTCGAGGGAGAAAGGCCGAGCATTAACTAAGGTCACAATCATTTTATCGTGCGAATGGCGGACGCTAGGGCTTGCAAATCCCTCAAACAAAAGTGGACTGTTTACCTCCAGAGAAGGAAGGATAAGCACTCTAACCACGAGTCCAGCCAGGTTGAGACAGGTCAACTTTCACCCGCTGCTCTCTAACAGAGTCCAGACAGGTTAAGACAGGTCAACTTTTACCCATTGTCCACTAGCAGAGTTCAGACAAGTTGAGATTGATCTAATGTCACCCACTTCTCTCTAGCAGAGTCCAGACAAGTTGAGACTGGTCAGCTTTTACCCACTGCTCTCCATCAGAGTCTAGACAGGTTGAGGCTGATCAACTTTCACCCACTGCTCTTTAGTCAAGTCTAGACAAGTTGAGACTGGTCAACTTTCACCCACTGCTCTCCATCAGAGTCTAGACAGGTTGAGGCTGATAAACTTTCACCCACTGCTCTCTAGTCAAGTCTAGACAAGTTGAGACTGGTCAACTTTCACCCACTGCTCTCCATCAGAGTCTAGACAGGTTGAGGCTGATCAACTTTCACCCACTGCTCTCTAGTCAAGTCTAGACAAGTCGAGACTGGTCAACTTTCACCCACTGCTCTCTAGCAGAGTACAGTCAGGTTGTGACTGGTTAACTTTCACCCACTGCTCTCTATCAGAGTCCAGACAACTTTAGACGGATCAACTTTCCCCCACTGCTCTCTAGCAGAGTCCAGACAAGTTGAGACTGGTCAGCTTTTACCCACTGCTTTCTAGCAGAGTCCAGACAAGTTGAGACAGGTTAACTTTCACCAGCTGCTTTCTAGCAGAGTCCAGACAAATTGAGACTGGTCAACTTTCATCAGCTGCTCTCTAGTAGAGTCCAGACAAGTTGAGATTGATCCTGTTTTACAATAATTGGCGTTACAAAAAAAAACTAGATTTCTCTGAAAATTTGAAGAATCTATTTTATGAGTTTCATTTAATGCTGCACTAATATAAGAAGACAGTACGAAGGCGATTAATTTTAAGGAAATACACTAGCATTCGATTTCAAAGAGGCTATAGAAATCCCAAAATGCGTGAAACTTCCCCAAGCGCGGCTGATGCACTCAGAGAGTTGAAGGTTAAGGGGTGGGGGTGGGGTAGAGATCACGAAAAACAACGTTTTCTTTCCGGAAATGTGTTATGATGGCGGCCATCTTTAATTTCCCCTTCCCCTCCCCTTCCTCTCTTCCTCCTGTAGAAGAAATATCATTATTAGGTTGGAAAGTTGAGTTTATTGAGATCTCACTTTGAAATGAAGAAAGTTTTTAATAATTTTCACTTTATAATGTTTCTTCACGCAAAGAAAGTGGTGGAGGGAAGGGATTGTCTCCCTCCCCTTTTCCCCCTATTTCTGTGTTACTTGTTCTTTAGGTTCACTGTCCTCTTTCCTCCCATTAACATCCTCATTATTCGTCTCCATATCAACCTCCCAACGTGTCGGAGCCAAAGGGGTATATTCAACAAAGTTCACACCACCCTTCCCTCCCTTCGCGGGTTTTATTCCTTCAATTAATAGCAACCCCCTCGCCCCGGTGTATTTAGAAGAGTGTATCAGTGGTGCACCCTCGAACTAACGTGGGGATGGACGACGTATTGGTCCAGGGTTCGCAAACACACGGTCCGCTTGTCTTACCCGGTCTGAAGTCATACACAATCACACACAAAAATCACAATTTAAGTTTAGTGTGTACATAATTTTTAATCACAAAAAAAATTTTGAATTATTCAAAACTGTGGGAATTTATATGTGTATAATTTTAAATATACATTAATAGTTTTTAGTACAATAGGATATTGTCCGACACCTTAGCTCAATCAGTAGCGCCTCTGTCTACTGAGTTAAGGGTCCCGGGTTCGATTCCCGGTATGGCTGAAAAGGTTTCATTGGTAGAATTTGGGTTTACTCTTTCACAGTGAAGAGCTAGCAGCTGGGAGGTTGGATGTTGTGTCTGTCCTAGTCATAAGTTAGATCATAAGTTGTGTGCTGATATAATCAGTCGGTTCAGAAAGGGTATGTTAAATACCTTAAATAAAAAATAGACTTTTATAGACCTGTATGGGTGAACACGTGGATTAAACATCAGGATATTCTTGTCTAGTTTGCCAGTGTCTGGGGTGGTTAGGGTTCGAATTATAGCCGGATCCTAGATGGATTTCCACATTCATTTCACTCACGCACGTTTTCCCCTGCGTGTTCTCTTCTGACGTGGTTTTACCGCGTGTTTTCTGCCCGGCGCATTTAACCTCTGCGCGTTCTCCCAGTGCATTTTGAATCGCATGGTTTATCCGCGTGTTCATTCTGTTGTGCTTTGCTTTGCGTAAAAATATACAAAAAACATATTTTGTGAGAAATACAACCCATGAGCTGGTTATGACCTATGAGTGGACTTAGTGGTCAGAGTCAGATGTAATAACCGCTCACTTAATCCTTATTTCATTTCCTAAAATTTTTTAAAGTTATTAGGTATGTGTTCTAGAAATTGTAAATAAAAATCTTTGCGACTCTAAATATCTAATTTCCGTTCCCTTGTCCCAGTATTCAGAATGGGTGGAATTATATTCCTGTAGCTCTACTTGTATCAAATTAATCTTCTTAACAGTAGTGGATTAAGAATTATTGCCAGGGAAGGTAACAACAGCACTTGATGAAGTGCTCTCCAGCTCGGTGTAGTTTTAACTACCCTCCAGCCAATGAACGTGGGAGGTTAGAGCAAAGCTTGAAGTAGGGCAGAAACACCACCCTGGCAACATACCATGAGTTGCCACTGAATTATCAGAAGCTTTACATCGAGATATCCACATAGTAGTTACACAAATGGGATTTAAAGGAAATATAACCGCGATTGCGGGGAGGGAAAAAGCATGTATTAACCATTAAGGTGGAAGAGGGGAGCGAGAAGCAAAAAATATCAGCCCGTACAACCGGGAATCGAACCACATTACCCTCCCTGTCACCCATTAAACCAAACCGTAGCTTAATGACGCCTCAGTTTGCGTGAACACATTTACGGGAGAACGCGTTTAAACCGTCACTTTATTCAAGCTTGTGCCTTACGACACTTTGCATCTAAGATCTTCAATTATTTCTCTTATTTTCATTTTTTTCACACCTTTTCTCCCTGTCGGCTTTTACTCCACTTCCTTCTTCTGTCCACCCCCTTCTCCCTTCTTTGACACCTCGTCCTGTCGGCAGGAGGTAAACAATATCAAGCACTTCCATGGCTGGTATTTTCAATTCCAGTCAAGAAAACCGTTTCCTATTCAACGATATTAAATTTACAGAGCTTAAGAAGACTTTTCTCTCAAAACAATGATATTAAAAGTGCGAAACAAGTGAAATTAAATTGTGTTTTTAAAATAGATAGGACTAATTCTTTCTTTAAAATCTCACAACTTTTTATGTTGCCATTAGGTGGGCACGACCATTTATAGTAACCATCAGAAAAAAGACCCACAAAAGATAATCATATTTCAAAATTAAATTGAATATTATGAACAACAAATGAGATTTGTACCAGAATTAAACTTAAAAGCAGAAGAAAATAAGTTTATTTTACTAATGTCTTACAACAGGTGTAATTATAATTGGCGTCCAATCACGACGCGAATCTTCAAATCTCCGAAACTAAAAAGGGACTCCACCGACTGAAAGACACACGGCACACTGAGGTGGAACAAGCAGACGTTCAACACACGGCACAATAAACGGCACACCAACGAAGTACTTCACACCGAAGTAAAACAAGCAGACGTTCCACAGACGGCACACTGTACGGCACACCGAGGAAGAACATCACACCTAGGTGAAACAAGCAGACGTTCCGCAAACATAGCACACTGCACGACACACCGAGTAAAAAATCACACTGAGGGGTGGAACAACTGACAGACGTTAGACACAACGGTACAATGAGATTACCTCATCAATCAAGTCAAATAAGCCTTAGACTTTTTTTTAATTTAGCAATTTAATTTCTAGGATACACAATTTTACTTCATTAATCATTATTTCATTTGAACTAATGTTGTAGACATATTATATCATTATTGTTAAGGATTATTTGTAATTATTGGAAGGGAGGATGGCGGATTCTGTAATGCCGGTACACATTACACTACGATCACTAGGTGAGAGACCTTGGTCCTAGAATAGGTTTAAGTCTGTACACTCTAAATTTCGTTTGGCTTTAAATATTTAAAATTATCGTTGAGGAATTGTATATGTACCGGGCCTGTTTTGTTTGCTTGTTTACCATGGGAAATCTTTATATCTTTGCACGGTTTGACCAAACCGTTAATTTGACTTTACTTGATGATCTTTTAGGAGATCTTTCTTATTTATTTAACGTACTCTCTGTTCCATCCGCTTCACGGTTGAACTCGTATTTTGTAGTACCGACATGTTTGATTTAGGTAACGTCATATTTCGTTCTGTTAATTTTATGTGTTTAAAGAATTTTCTCTTGTTATTAATTGGAAGATTATTTATTACTGTTACTTTTTTAAGCTTATACTATGTTGGTTAAATATGGGGCCACGAGCCGGCAGATTTACTCCCTAATATGGACTTTGGTATTTAACGTTAACACTGCCAATTATGGCTTATGTTTCTAAATTAGTTTTTGTTGATTGTTTCTATTATGCCCAATTGCGGCTTGGGAGAACTATGTTATTGATAACTCGTAGTTTACTGTTTTAATACCACCGGTGGTGGCGAGTAAATATCATTCACATTATTAGAGCTTTTGGCTATCGATTATTAATATTTTCATGAAATGTGTACGAAGGCCAATTTATCTTTTGTTTGTAAGGTTTATTTTGAGTCGCCATTAAGAGCATGGGAAGGCGTCCCACGTGTTTCATACGTTATTGTTCTATCTTGATTGTTGTTTACAGATCCAGCGCCTAATGCTAGTCTCACTCGCTCTTAGAGCTGTACTTGTATGTTTTTGAATAAAAAATAAAATTCTCTTGTGACCAACCTGACTGTTATTATTAGGTGATAATCATGGGCGGGTATCAAAAGCTATCAGAATTTAAGTAAGAAAATTGAAGCGATTAGTCAAGAAACTATACAGAAAATAGAAATGATGAATGGTAAAATTGCAAAAAAAACTATGGATAAATTCAACGATGAGCTAGGTACTAAAATTGTAGCAGATAATAGTAATTTCAATGAAAAGATTCATAGAAGCTCCGAGGACAAACAGTTCGGAACTAGCATTAAAATAGAACAGAATATATTAAATGAAAAATTAGAGATGATGGCGCAGCATACACAAAAACACACTAAGAAAGTCAGTGATGATTGTAGTCAAGCCATTGAAGGAACCCATAAATTAATTTAAAAAACCAAACTGTCAATAATAAAACAAAAAATATCCAATCCAAGATCGAACCAGAGACTACAATCCAATCTGAGATCGAACCATAGACTATGATCCAAACTGAGATCGAACCAGAGACTACGATCCAATCCGATATCGAACCAGAGATAGGTAGCCTTATCTCTAAACTAAAAAGGAAAAATAAAGGGTGTTTTAAATACATCCCACCAAAAGTCTTCGATCCATGAGTCAATAACAAAGCATTTAAATTTCGGATGATTTAAATATAGAATTAACAGTAAATTTAGTTAAAATTTTAATTTTAGAAAGCAAAAAGTGTAATGCAACTTTAGTAACTGTAATTATTATGTAACTAATTATTATTTAACTGTAAGTATTATGTAATATTCAATCCAACTTTAATAATCGTAAATAATGTTTAAAATAGAAATTGTGAGTAAATATTCAAAATGACAAACTCAGTGAACAAGAACTTATAATTATTTTCAAAAGAAGGTAATATAAAGGTATTTGCCAAGATGCACAAGGGAATGGTGAAATGCTCCACGTTCTCACTCTAAGTAAACATCTATTGCTTGAAAAGAAGAGGGTAGCTCAAGGACATTTACTCAGAAAGACAATGACGAAATAAAATGTAAGATTGTTTTGAGTAAGAGTCAAACCCGGTATAACTACAAATTCATTAAGCCTAAAAATTTAAATTTTGACAAAATTGTATTCATCTTATTTGCGATTAAACATAATTAATTAATTAACTAAAGGAAATTCTATAGTTCAAAAAAGGTAAAAATAGGAGAACAAGTAGATGATAGGAGGAAAGTATGCTTATAGGAGGGGCATGATCCCTCAGAAGCATGTGGTAGAAGGTTAGATGGGGGTTGGTAAAGTTGTTTTAGCTGGAGGGTGCATGAAACCCTGAAAGCACGCGAGGAAGGATTAAAGTGTTGGCGCTGTATGAGCAAATTCTAAGAGTAGACCTTTTTTTTGTTTTGTTATTTGTCAATTATTATTTAGGTAAATAATTATGATTTAAAATTGAGATAAAATTATGCCAACAGAGAAATTTTGAGTTTGATAAGAGTTTACATACTTTCAGTTTGAGAAAAAATTTGGAGGTTTGGCTAATTAGCTAGGAAATTAGGATCAGGCCTAATTAGTAAATGATCTTAGAAATCAGAATCAATGTATAATTTCACCAATGGTGAATTTTATGAGTGACAGTCAAGATACGGATCTTAATATTTATGTGGGGGTCATTTTAAATTTAATTAATTAAATTTTAAGAAGTTTAACAAGGTATTGGTTGAGACATTGACAGGATCACAGAGTGAGCTGATGAGCTGAAAAGTAAAATTAAAGGTATCTAAAGAAGTTAATTTAAATATGCACCTAATTGCACTATCATTACAGTTAAGGTACGTGGAAACATGAGAGGCCAGATGTGTCTTGTTTTTAAACATTTTAAGATGGGAGTTACGAGTTTTTTTAGGTATTTTGTTCAAGCGTCGTTATAAAACAAGAGTTATGAGTTTCGAGTTTAAAGAGAGCCCGGGGGCATCTAGCAGTGTTGAGGAGTTATGATTTTGTAAAGCATGGACTTAGCTATGTGCAAGCCATGGTTGATTTTTAGTACTGGTGAGTCAGGGAACCACCAAACATTAGATAGTAGGTGTTGTCAAGCAGGCCAGGCCGATGTTCCACCATTGTATGTGATCAGTGTTAAATGGTAAATCTGGATTGAATTTGTCAGATATTGAGAAGATTAATGGAAAGTTTAAAAGAGTATTCTGTAATTGCGTAATATAGCAGCCAATACTAACTTAAGCAGCAGCAAAGTACGTAAAAGAGCGAATTATGGTGTTAAACCCCATTAGGCTAATTGATTTTTAATAACAAATCTATTTTGTTTGAGTTTCTAAGGTGACTAGGCAATATTTAAGAAATTTTGATCAATAGATATAAAATATTTTTTCACTAATGGGAAAAGTAATGTAGCATTTGGCTACAAGAGTAGAAGAGTCGTGTCAAGAAAAGTATACAACTTACCCTGTTTCACCATCCTAGCTTCGGTGCACTACGAGTCGGGGATAAACAATAACAAACACGACCGAGCTTAGCCGAGACGCGATAAAGACAGGCCACCCGCCTCAAGGTTCGAACTGCGCCCACTGGCTGCGCAGTGAAAGTGTTCCAAAGAGCGTAATTGTGAAGATAGGCTGTTCTACCTTATTCTATAAAGGTCCAGTTCCACTGGAGAATATAGTGGAAGCAATTGTGGTCATGCGCATCCCTTCCTTGGTGATCCATAGGTCTTCCCCCTCCTAATATCCCGTTCTCCGATGTTCTCTGGGTTTTCTTGTATATATAGTGGCGACGGGGCAACTTGTCGTCACTCTTGGTCATGGTTTAATTAAGGGAATGAAAAGCTGAGGCTTCATGTTGATAAAATGTAAGAACAAATTCAATTTTGGTTTAATATTAATTTTATATAAATATTCTTTGTCTTTAACTTTTCAAAATTCTCGTTTCGGTCATATTTAAAATGGGTAAATTATATGTCATGTAAATCTTTATGTCGATGTTAAGTTTTGTCAAGTATGAAATATATCGAATTTTAGGTGAATATCGATATTTGGATTTTTCTGATAAAGATCAATTAGAAACCTTAGAAAAAATCTATACTTAGATTTTGTGGAAATATTGATACTTAGATGTTTGTGGGAATATCGATACTTAGATTTTTGTAAATGTTGATACTTGGATATCGATACTTAGGTTTTGTAAATGTTGATACTTGGATTATTTTGGAAATGTCGGTTAGTTTGATGATAGCTTCTTATCTAATTAATAAAGGAAGTAAACTTACATTAAAGGCTAATCTTGGTATTTTGCTCGGAAAGTTTTCTTAGATAATGATTGGGTAATGAAACAGGTTTCGCTAATAGTAAATATGTATTCTGGGAATGATCTGTTGAACTTACTGTGATTATGCAAATAGTTTGTATAGGAGTAAGAAATAATGAGGGAAGTTATGGACTCATTTGATAAATTGTTAAGAGAGATATAATTTTTGTATTGTCCTTTTACGTAGATTATGTAAATTTGCAAACTGGTCAGTGCAGAAAGATATAGTATTGTAATTATTAATTTTGCTTATATTATGGTTTTGAGCTTGAAGCCGTATTTAACTTTAAAATTGTTTTTTATTCATTCTAATGCATTCTAACTCATAATGGATATAGTTGTGTATTAACTCTACGGCTATCAGAATATACTCATATATTCAATTAAATATATTTATGAATAAATATAAACAAAATACCTTCAAGTTTTCTTTAAGTTGTCATGATACCCTTAGGTAGTGTTTGTGTATTTCCCTATCTTTTCTTTTGAACATATATATATTTGATTTACTTTGAGGAAGGCCGTCTATATATATTATTCCCGCAACTGGTGTGAGTTGCGCGCTCTTGAGTTTCGAATGTTCGTCCTCGCATATTCAAAAGTCAGAACTCCAACCACTCACTCCTACTGCCCCTTTTTCTACCCTCCCCCCCCCCCTTTTTTTTGTTTTGTTTTTTTTTCATTTGGGCCTCCTTCTATGTTTTATTTTGGTTAAGGAGGATTCAGTAATTAGTGATTACCCAATTAGAAATGGAAAGATATTTTTTAATATTTCATAGTAGGGTGATACATGATTTCAAGCTGATTTTAAGCGGACCTTATGATTCCAAGTGCTCGTACAAGCAAAATGTTTTTACTAGTGAAGGTAAATAAAAGTGAAAAGGTAGGTTGACCTTGGAGATGAGCCAAGAGAAGGTGACTCGTGTTTATTTAACCAAGAGAAGGATAAAACTGGACATCACAATAATAAATATTAATAAAAGTAACAATAAATTTTCATTGAATATGTAATTATGTAATATGCCTTGCTCAATGACAAATAATTAATAGTTGTTTATGATAAGGAAAAAATGAGGTCACAGTAATAATTAAAATTAATTAAATCAATAATATCAGTAAAATTCAATTAAATTGAGAGAAAATATGACCCCATTTTTCAAATCAATCTAAGGTAGTAAATAAGAATATATAAGATAATTTTATATTAAGGACTGTTTAATTAAGTGAGTTTATATTTAAATTTATGTTGTGCAGAAGGTTTTCCGTAGAGAATTCGGTAAATTGTGATTGATTGAATAATTAGCAACCCATATAAGGATTTGAGTTTTAATAGAAATTATTGGCTTATTGATGATTAAATAAAACATTTTATAAAATAATTTTAATATTTATATTTTATTTCAGCACTTCAAAATTTAATTTCAATTTAAGGTTCTTTGAGGTACTTCAGCTATCAACTTATATTAATTTTTAAAATTTTCAGCTTACACAATTCAATTATTTACACAGTTAAATTATATTTGAATTTATTACATTTAAACTTTACCTAAACATTTTACCTACACTCAAATACAATGTTAATTATTCAACCAAGGCAATTTATAATTTTGTTAAAAAAGTTATGTTATAAACAGTTTAAGAACAGTGCAACAAACAGTGCGACAGTAGGAAATTTTTCAGTGTAATAAATAAAATTAGGAAAATAAGATGAAACCCTACATAAAAAGTAAAATATAAAATTCTTTCTGTTCTGTTTATTCATCAACAAGACTGAACATTGAAAATAAAAGCAATCAATTTTGAAAACAAAAAAGTAAAACAGTATATCATAAAAAGTGTATTGTTATACAAGGAATTTTGAATTAATGCTTACACACATACACAATTTATGTTAAACTACACGCTATAAATTAATTAATGTTTAATTTTAAGTGTAACAAAAGTGAAATACGATCTAGTTCTTGCACAGTATGGAATTTTATTGTATCAAAATTCATGAACTTCTTTAGAATATAAGAAAATGGGGGTATTGTAATTATACTATTTTGGGCCCCTCTCATATACCTACTTAAAAAGTCATGGATGGAGTGTATTTTTCTTTAAAGAACTGTATGTACATTTTCCTTTTATTACTTCATCCATGGATGATCAGGCGTTTTCAGAAGTAATTTCAATATAATACGTTTTAAAACTTTATTTCTTTAAAAAAAACTCTCTTCATTCTATTTCAAAATCAGGTGATGAGCTGGCTGCCTCTACCCAATGGGAAGCTAGCCTTCGCAACATCAGGTTGTAATCCCTCCTTTAATTTGGGTGGTCCATATTACCATGAATAAAAGGCAGGTTGGTTACAAGAGAGTTTATTTTATTTTTTTTACTCAATAAATAACAACACTCGAAGATAGAGAGAGAGAGAGACAAGCTCAGCGTTAGGCGTGGACAATAATACCAAATGGCCATAACAAACAAAGCCAAAATAAATGATTTGGGGCACGACCCCAAATATCTAAGATGGCCGATCAAGCAATTTACAAACAAAACATATTTAAATTTACCCTGCTAAAAATTCGATGTGTAACGATAATGACTAGATATTGAAATGAAAACCTGCAGACCAAAAAGAACTATCATAAAGATATATACTAGTCGCCAATGGCAACCCTCTAATTACTTATGTAAAAGACGAGAGTACCCTAGATAAATGGTTCATCTTAAAAGCCATTACAAGATGCAATAAAAAGAAACAAAGATACATAAAAAAGATCTTCAAAGTTAACTAACCTAACGACTAACATAATTAACAAGCTAAGAGCGCGGGCTCGCGGCCCCAGATTGGAGCAACATGTAGAGATCTTCAAAAGACTAAAATTCTCAATTTTGACAAGTAACACCATTATTCAAACAAGATCCCAAAAAGTATTTCGCGTACCAAGATGGCGGTGTTATAAATTTCGAACCCATCCGTGAAGCGGACAAGACGAGTTAGTCTATACAATACTAGTTTTAAGTCCGACTGCGCAACCATGACTTATAGGAAAAATCCTGCAGTCCCATAAAAATTAAGAGTTATGTCTTATGTTTATATTGCCGAAACAGTAATTTAGAGTCCATCATAAACCAAACAGAATTTTGATGTAAATAAACTAAATCTAATTTAAACACAAAGTGTCTCACCAAAAGAGTGCAGAGAAATGTGTGTCTTGGCTATAGAGGTCTGCCATTATATACATATAGATTGATTCACGTGTTCTCACAGCGCGGGAAGCACGGAAGGAAAGAGGGGTGAGGGGAGTGCACTGTTTCTAGAACTTGCTCCCACGACCTGGATATTATTTAAATTGCGCGCCGGTCAGCCGACCGTTAACACCAAAACACTTTTGTCGGCGCGCACGGATCTGCGCATTGCAGACAGTCTCTTGTTTGTTCCTCTTAGGCGAGGCGCGTCTGGAGGCGGACGCCGAAGCACGGCCCCTTAGTTGGATACAAGTCGAGCCGCGATGCGTACGTAGTGTGGATCCTCGTTGCAGACCAGCCAAATGGGGCAGAATTGGTGAGCCAAAACAATCCTTTCTCTTTCATGTTGTAACGAGGTTACAAGGTTGCCAGGAGTTCTCCTATTAGTTGGTTTTTAAACTGGTGACAAGGAGTCAGGAAGCAAGAGGTAGATTATGTATAAGCAGCTTGTACGTATAGTAATCCACAAAACATAGTAATATAACAGAGAAACATAGTAATCCTGAGAAAATCTCAGTCTGTAACAGCACTAGCTCTGGATCTCCACATCAGTTCATTAAACAAATAATAACTATATCAATTTAATGTCAATTTTATAATAGGGAAAGTGTAATCAACTAAATAAATCGTGTACAAACATTAATTTTTACTGATTTCAACCGAATTATATACAATTAAATCATAATATAGACGTGTGATGGCAAGTACGCAGTAAGGCATACACGCGTCGTCATCATTGTAAAAAACTGGTATCACTATAATTGCGGCCCAACCGTGGGGCATGCACGGGTCCACATCATTATCATAATCATATAAACCCGTATCAATATAACTTGTGAATCATTGTGTTTGACGGGACTGTAGCTATACAGACTCTGGTAGCACTTCCCATATTTGTATAGTATAACAATGTCCTCTACAGACGCTGGTAAAACTTCTCCTGCTTGTACAGTATAACAATGTCCTCCACAGACGCTGGTAGTACTTCCCCTGGCTGTACAGTATAACAATTTCCTCCACAGACGTTGGTAATTAATGCACTATAACATTACTGTTGCTATTTACTTCCCGCCATTCCGCCTGGTACAAAGGAACATCCACTGGATGGGTAATTAAAGATAAAGCGGTAATCAGGGAGAATTATTCCTCAAGGGAACACTCGTGCAGTTTCGTGAGGAAAGAAAGTGTCGCAAGTGATAGCAAGCCTTGTACGACAGTTGTAACATAAGGGGAGATATATTACAGGCCTTGTATGACAGTCGTAACATGAGGGGAGATATATTACAGGCCTTGTATGACAGTCGTAACATGAGGATATACATTTCAGGCTTTGACGGCACTTGTAACATGAAAGGAGATATATTACAGGTCTTGCATGGCAGTTGTAACATAAGAAGATATATTACAGGCCTTGCACGGCATTTGTAACATAAGGAGATATATAACAAGCTTTGTATGGCAGTTGTAACATGAGATGAGATGTATTACAGGCCTTGTACGGCAGTTGTAACATGAGGGGAGATATATTACAGGCCTTGTACGGCAGTTGTAATATAAGGAGATATATTAATGGCCTTGCACGGCAGTTGTAACATGAGGATGAAGGATATTACCAACATGTCTTTCCATCTGGGTAACCGTGTTTTTACGCTAAAGGGTTGGGAATGAAGGATATAGAATATGCACCATTATATGCATGGAGAGGGATTGGAAAACCATGTAACCCCCAGAGCTAAATATCCTCAAAAGAGAATAAAAAGGCAACGGGAAGGGAGGATGTGAAAAAAATATCAATACTTTACTTACATCGATATTTTCCTTTCAATACCAGTATTATTTTACTCTATACTTTATTTCTGATACTTTTATAAGTATGAATATTCACATTCCGGTATCGGATCGGTATCGAAGGAAACAACTGTTTTGTTATCTTCACTCATGTTTAGATTAAATGTTTACTAGGGTGGACTGTGGAGGAAGAACAAATGGCAGTATTTCTCAATTCTCACTCATTTTCTGCAACTCTAGCATTCAATCTTTTTTAGCTCATCATAATTCATAGTTGTTCTTTCATCATTATTTATCAATATATCCTGATGCCTGACCGGACACGGTCATCACAAACTAAACAAAAGAAGCTTTTGTATAGCGCAATGGACTCGGTCGTCAACTTGGGTGTCCCAAGCATACGAAGCAGAAAAGTGTATGCGTGTTGTTTTAAGCTGATGAAACAGAGCAGGGCGTCCATTCTTCTATTGCTTGTTAATAGTTAATAATATATCATGATAGAGTATATAAATGACGAATGTAGCTAAAAAAGGGGCACCTCCCCAGAAGTGAATTGTGAAAGCTTTTTAAGAAGATGGGTAGGGAAGAATCCTATTTTAAAAGAAAACTATAATGATACTTACTGTTATCAAAACTTTTCTTTCGATACCACATCCCTAGCAAAGGGTAACATATTTCATATTTATTAAATAAGAGACAAGGTAATTGATAAATACAGAAATACAAAAAACCAGAGAGTGGACATTGGCCCGGGATTAGGCTAAGTCTTGAAAGACGAGTCCCAGCAATACATCCCCTACAGAATGAGATCCTATAGATACTTATTCGTTAGAAGTCACAAACAACGCCATCTAGTGACAATAAGACAAACAAATTAAATTTTAAGTTATTAAAGTGGTCTCAAAAATAAACATGATAACAAGAGTCCATCGTTTATTTGCCACCAACAATTAAATATTTAAGGCGAAAAGATAAATTTGGAAAATATATTTGATTAAGATTTAAGCCGAAAGATAATTTTGAATAAATGTAGAACAAGTCTGCCGTAGATAGAGCTGCTTACCTACGCTCTTCCTGCGCTGAAGCCGGTGGTATATTGGGTAACAATTATTAGTGATGGGTCACTCGTGAGCGAGTCATTCAAATTGAACGACTCATGAACGATAGCCGTCAACGAACGACTCTCGCTTCGCTAGCGAATCGTTCACGCCGCCATTACACACTACATTAGAAAGATTCAGGAGTGTTTGTCATTCACGACTCTTCTGTCGTTCTTCGTTAGTTACTACGAAAAATCAACTATAAATGCTTAATATTGTTACTAGATAGCAGCACTGCCTACAATATTAAACCAACTATTTTTCTTAACATCAATAGACATAATTCTGCGAATTAGACACTAAAGGCTATATACTAAGGTTAATTATTATAAGTGTAGACACCCCCTTAATTCAACGACGAATTAAGGCTGGTGCACAACAACAAAAACAATATCTTTTGTAGAAAATTTAAAAGATAA
>CABFWO010003111.1:83651-97141 GCA_902155825.1 Timema genevievae | reverse complement strand
TATATATATACATATATACATATATACGTATATATACACATATATATATATACATATATATGTATACATATATATACATATATATATATACATATACACATATATACATATATACACATATATATACATATATACATATATATATACATATATATACATATATATACATATATACATATATATACACATATATATACATATATATATATATATACGTATACATATATACACATATATATACACATATATACACATATATACACATATATATACATATATACATATATATATACATATATCCATACATATATATACATATATATACATATATCCATATATATACATGTATATATACATGTATATATCCATATATATACATGTATATATACATGTATATATATGTATGTATATATATAGGTATATATATACATGTATATATACATGTATATATCCATATATATACATGTATATATACATGTATATATATATACCTATATATACATACATATATAT
Organism: Timema genevievae; assembly: GCA_902155825.1. Lineage (NCBI taxonomy): Eukaryota > Metazoa > Arthropoda > Insecta > Phasmatodea > Timematidae > Timema > Timema genevievae. The sequence goes on along the minus strand of CABFWO010003111.1, from coordinate 96,628 downwards.
ACATGTATATATACATGTGTATATATATATGTATATACATGTATATATATATATACATATATATATGTATATACATATATACATGTATATACATATATACATGTATATACATATATATATATATACATATATATGTATATACATATATACATGTATATACATATATACATGTATATATATATGCATGTATATACGTATATACATATATATATATGCATGTATATACGTATATATACATGTATATATATATACATGTATATACGTATATATACATGTATATATATATACATGTATATATATATATACATGTATATATATATACATGTATATACATATATATACATGTATATATATGCATGTATATACGTATATATACATATATATACATGTATATATATATATACATGTATATACATGTATATATATACATGTATATATATACATGTATATACATATATATACATGTATATACATATATACATGTATATACATATATATACATATATATACATGTATATATATACATGTATATACATGTATATATATACATGTATATACATATATATACATGTATATACATGTATATATATACATGTATATACATATATATACATGTATATACATATATACATGTATATATATATATGTATATACATATATACATGTATATATATATATGTATATACATATATACACATACATATATGTATACATGTATATATACATATATACATACATATATACATACATATATATATACATGTATATATACATATATATGTATACATGTATGTATACATGTATATATACAATTAATACATACAAATATATACAATATATACATGTATATATATACAATATATACATACAAATATATACAATATATACATGTATATATATATACATACAAATATATATAATATATACAAATATATATAATATATACAAATATATATAATATATACAAATATATATAATATATACAAATATATATAATATATACATACAAATATATATAATATATACATGTATATATATGTATATATACATATATATGTATATATACATGTATACATGTATATATGTATATATACATGTATACATGTATATATACATGTATACATGTATATATGTATATATGTATATATACATGTATACATGTATATATACATATATATATAAAATAAGATAAATGTAAATTGATATTTCCCCCTAAAAACAACAAACAACTAGATGTACATTGAAGTACGGCCATGACAATGTGGGTATTTTTGTGGGAAATACGATCAGATCGTGCAGTGCCAACATTCCTTTCAATAAATCCGTTCCCACACTTTTCAGACAAAGCTAGTTGAGAAAGTAGCAAGGTCGATACAAACTGATTGGTCTAGACTTGACTTTAGAAAATTGACAATTATTTCCTATTATAACAATCTATTTAATGCATTTATATCAGACATTGGAGGTAAATTAGTTGAAGAATTTAATATTTTACCAGCATGCTTTCAAAACATAATTTTTTTAAAAATATAATTTAGAGTAAAATATTTATGACAGTTTAGGTTTTATGGTGAGGTATTATAGATGGGCATCTATTGAAGGAGTTTAAGTGTACAAGGTTGACAAGTGAAGCACGCTTTGTAAACAATAAACAATAGGCAGTACGCGTGATATGTGCCTAATAAACAAAGTCAAATAAATTTTTAGGGTTTTACTGATTGGTAAACACGTAGGCTCGTCTAACCTGATAGATATGTCTTACCTTAAACAACTACACTATGAAGCTATCTTATAAGCTGCGCCATAGTGGAACCATGAAAGGTAAGCTTTAAATCTTTCAGTGTAAATAAAGATTCGGAAAGGAGACAGGTAGATAGCGTAGTAGATTAAGGTTGGTGGTAGAGATGTACATCCGATGTTTATCAAGTTGTCTGCTATTGGAGGAAAGTTTGAGAATCATTGTTCTATATATTGAGCTGGCCAACGGAGGAAGCAACTTTAACATTTCCTTATATCTTGATAATATATTCTTGAATTGAATATCCACGAGCTTCATAGCAAGATATTGAGCTGACAAAGGTCCGAGTCAGCTTTAACAAGTTCTTATATCATGATAATATATTCTTGAGTTGAATATTCACAAGCTTCATAGCTAGATATTGAGCTGACAAAGGTCCGAGCCAACTTTAACAAGTCCTTATGTCATGATAATATATTCTTGAGTTGAATATCCACGAGCTTCATAACTAGATATTGAGCTGACAAACGCGCGAGCCAACTTTAACAAGTCCTTATATCATGATATTATCTTGAGTTGCATAGCCATGAACTTCATTCTTCCTTCCCGTGTTCCTTTCCCGCGTGAATGATAATCACGATTCTTTTGCAATGTTTTGGTACCGCCCTTTCCCCCCGCACTTTGATTGTTTCAGTGACTAGGTTTGTTTTAAAGTAAACCCGTGAAATGTCACCATTTTCTGCAGAACCATTTGTAAATCTTCAACAACTGAAACAAAAATTTATACCAATATTCTATCTCATAAATTCTATAGGTTATACTGTATTTAAAACGTATTTTAAACCATTTTGGGTTTGCCTTTAAATGGAAACTAAACTAAACTCGATTGTAAACTCTTACAAAGATTTAAAGTAGCCTGCATGATTTTTTTTAAAAGTATTTAAAATGTATTTTTTAAAAGGGAAATATAATAGTCAAATAACCAAATGGTTTTTTAGAGACTCAGTTTTAAATAACAAACAAGTATTTAGTAAATACATTAAATAAGTTTTATTTTATTTTTTGTAAAACGTGTAAATTACAGAAGCACCGAAAAAAAAATTAAAATGCAAAATTTAAAGTAACCCACTTCGGTGGCTGCTTTGTCTAACGCACCACTCTCGTAATAGATTAGACTGCTGATGATGGCGTGATCTTGGTTCGATACCGGTTGGATGTACTAAGGGCAATTTTTTCCTAAATTTTAACCCAATCTCAATGAAAATGCGGGTACATTTCTAAATTAAACCTTACTTATCCTTAACCTATTTAGGATATTAGTACATAAGAGTATAACCCAAATGGGTAGTAAGACGATATGATAAAACATATAATATCTAAAAAGTGGGGAGCGGGGGATATGCCATACCATCGTTAAGTTCATTCTACATTATTAATATTCTCTCTAATCCAAGCAATGATCTCTCTGTAAACGCTAATTAATTATTTAGCTGAGCAAACAACCCTTCCTATTGATCAATTAAGCATCTCTTTAGAAATTTGAAACTGGTTTGCTTACCATTAAAATCTTGAGCAAATAATAAAATTATTCCCTCCTTAGTACCATCAATAAAACGCCCTGTTGACGATTAAGTTTTCCACTTTGGCTAATAGACGAATGTGAAGATCTTATATTTGAACAAACTAGTTGAGAAGAGTATTTCTATAAGTTAAACATTTTGCTTTAATTGACATGATTGCATATTTGTTAAACTAAGTGGTCCTTGTCTAAGATTTCCGTGTATGAAAACAAAAAGATATCATATCCCAAGACTTTATTCTAAAATTAAGTGTGTTTTACATTTTTACTTAGACATATGAAAGAATTGGTTCACTAAATGAAAAATTGTTTTAAAATAATTTTTTTTCTAACAGGGAGATTCTATAGTTAGTAATTTCAACAACATACATTAAATACCTCATCACGCCGTTCCCTTACGGTGTAGGCAAGAAACTGTGAATATAGTTTTAAAAAGCACCTACGTACTTAATCCATCCTCATTAATTTTCATCACACTTCTTTATCATTGCATACTCCCTTCGTTTCAACAAAATCCATACATCAAGTCATTCATGCTCTTTTATTCTTAAAAAGTTTAATTTTTCTCATTTTCACACATTCAGCTACCATATTTAGCCACGTAATGCAAGGCCTACGCCTTCCTTTTGATCCTCACACTCTACCTTCATATATTTGATTCGTTACTCGATCCACACTCATCTTCTCAACATGTCCAAACAAACGTAAGACACGATTGTTGTAATTTTTTCAATGGGCTATGGTTTGAGAAGGTAGTCAAAGTTATAGGAAAAGAACCTGCATGTGTTTGGAGAGGTGATGTAAAAATAACATCTATAAATCAGGAATGGAAAATTATCTCAAGTGCACCCGACCGGTATTCAAACCCTGACCTTCCCATCAACGGCAACCCATTTTGTATAAATAAAGTCAGCTACCATATAACAAACTGTATAATAGTTTATAAACTCATATGTACTCCAGTTCAGCAAATGGATTAGTTTGTTTTTTATCGGCAACAAAAAACTGTTATAACGGCTTTCATTCACTTCCTCGATGTCCACAAAACGCGGCATTCCTGAACGAGGAAGCCGAAGAGTTCCGTTGCATAAAATGTTTGCAAACAACTTACGGACGTTGGCCGCTATGAACCATTGCACTGGAATCAAACGATAAAACATTCGGGACGCATCGAACCATGAACCATAGACGTATACAGGGTAGAACTTAGGTTTAGTTGTTTGGTTGGAATTTTAGGAGAAAAATGTTTCCTTTTTTGTTCAGTCACGTTTTAATAAACAACTAAGCTGTAAACATTTTAGTTACGCTAAGGAAGTAGGGATCAGTAGTGTGTCGTGGAGTGTTGCCATAGTAAGCAGAGTTTGTCTAAACTTTCCTGTGATTTGTTCTCCCCCATTCTGTGCTCATTTGATCGATTATCCATTGATTCTGCTCTATATACCTCACCTGGATACATATGTTCGTTTACTCCTGATTGATGAGTGTTCTACTGAGTGATGAGAACAATTCACAGGTACAGTTTAAACTAACTCTGCTTACCCTGGCAACACTCCACTACACGACACAGTCAATTAGTGTTCTACTGAGTGATTAGAACAATTCACAGGTACAGTTTAAACTAATTCTGCTTACCCTGGCAACACTCCACGACACGACACTGTCAATGAATGTTCTACTGAGTGATGAGAACAATTCACATGGTACAGTTTAAACTAACTCTGCTTACCCTGGCAACACCCCAATACACGACACTGTCAATGAGTGTTCTACTGAGTGATGAGAACATATCACAGGTACGGTTGAGAGCGAGATGAATGCCTTAAACCTCACGAGCACCGATGCGGTTCAAAAGCCACCGGTGTTGTTTGTTTCGAGCGTCTGGCTCGTAGGAGTCGGACCGACGCTCCCAGCCTTTATAGAGTCTTACAAATACAAACTATTATACGTCTATGACTAGGTATCCGATACGCAACGTCCCCTTGTGGCCGGGAAAAGATCAACGGTAGATTATTATTGTACGATGAGCCTCCGCAGTCCCACGTACGGGTCATCACGTCCACAGGTGGCTTCACCGTAGAAACCCCTGACCAAACTGACGGATTAACACGTACCCGTTCTACTGTTTACCAGCTTAAGAGTCCTGTGTACTACCTAAAATTAAATTTTATCTTCACGACTCTTCAGCAATAAATATAAAATAAATAACTTATAACCCACTTCGGTGGTTGGATGGTCTAATACGTCACTCTTTCAATAGCGTGGACTGTCGATGATGGTGAGATCTGGGTTCGAATCCCAGTCATAAGTACTGAGGGTGGACTTTCCTAAATGGTTTTCCATTCATTCTCCACGCAGATGTGGGTAAATTTCTTCTGAATTCAACCTTTCTTATCCTAAAAATACACACCCAGCGTCTTACTACCCGTTCAGCTTATACGCATCTATTTTAATCATACTAAATTGTATGAAATTTGAAGGTGCAATCGAGAGGAAATGCACCTATATTTTTTGCGGGGAAACCATTTTAAGGGTACAAGGGGAAAAAGAGTGAAAATAAACAAGCCCAATATCAGTTTTCTGCCGGCTCTTACTGATAATCAAATTTGAGGAATACACACACACACACACACACACACACACACACACATATATATATATATCCATCCAAACCTGATTCCAGGACCAACTATATTGGACTAAGCCTAATTTATAAATCCTTATAGCCTCAGCATGCACTAGTTTAGCCTAGTCTAAATTCGTCAATCCTGAAATTTTGGCCTAGTTCATAGGATAAATTAGTATATCTTACAATTTTATTAGGCCTAATCAGGTTTAGGTTAGGTTATGTTAGGTTAGCTGACAACATTTTCGCGTGAACTGTAAATGATGAAACCTGTCCAAGGTCGATTCATCGTATGGGTTAAAAAGAGTGAAAACTAGTACTGCCTAAAAACATCAGGCTATATCAGTCTATCCTACAAGCGGCCGGATGTATCAATTCGGCCTAGTCCGAACTAGTTTATCCTGGAACCGGGCTGGACTCTAACATATATATATATATATGTGTGTGTGTTACAGTCCAAGCCCGGTATATATATACATAAATAACACCGCCTCTTACAAACAGTTTGGGTTATACGCTTATGTACTAATTATGCTAATGGTTAACCTTTAGGGTTTGTTAAGGTTATATCTATTGGAAGTGTACCCACATTTGCGTGGAGGGAGAGTGTAAAACAATTTTGGAAAAACAACACTCAGTCACCCAATCGATATTTAAACTTTAATCCCTCCGTAATCGGCAGTATAATCTATTGCGAGAGCGACGCCTTATAGCTTTCGGCCACCGAAGCGGGTTTGAGTACTAATAGATCGTTCAAAATATCCCTACGCACTGAAAACAAAATTATTCCTCTGAGTGCTCCACGGAATCGAGCCAAGCTAACCCCAATAAACGTAGACAGCATCCTTAACACCTTAGGTCACGAGGGATGGTTGATAAATAACCTGAATAAACTATTTTCTCACTTGAGATTACCAACGCCATCACATATGGTATTTTTTTCCTCTCCCCCACGGAAACAAGTGGAATCGGGATGTAGATAGATAAATGGTCAATTTGTTGAAAGAACGACGTATAAATAGGAAACAAACAGTGAACAAAACCGTCGAGTAGTTTTATTTTCTTTTGCTAACGGTACTTAACAGCGCTCAAAGACCGCAAGGTTGGACATGGAACAAGAAGGGCCCTTGCTGTTGTCGATTAAGACGTCCAGTCGGAACGGTGTCATTTCGCGGGGTCTTTATTGAAATGATTTGAAATTACATACTCTAAGTGGTGTTGTTTACAGATGACCCCTTTGACACCCGTTTCAGGTGTGACCTTTATGTATAGGCCACAGGTCTAGGCGTATGGCTGTAAAGGAAATAAAAGCTAAGTGTGGAGTAGGTAATTACCTGGCTTGGATCCCTAAGGCAGCTTCATCTTAAGGTGGGAGTGTAGCGGACGCGAGAAAAGGTCAGTGTTTTTTCATATTTGATATCAATACTTATTTTTTTGTCAAAGGAAATCAAATTATTTCTCCAGTAGAAACATAAAGCTTACATTTTTCTTTCACGTGGTGATAGCAGCTGTTCAATATCTCTCAAAGGTGTCCTGGGATTTAATGACAGCTTTTTATCTTCATTTAAAAAGGTTTCTCATTTAATGCCACTATTCCCATGACAGATATTCAACATCTGTGAACTATGTGAAGCAAATTAGACTATGTTTCTAATGGAGCAATATTTTATCTATTTTGGCAAAAATATTTTTAGACAAAAACTGCAAAAAATGACTGAGAAATAAGAGTGGACACTTAGTTATAATTAACAATATTAGGAACTTCCTTTCAGAAAATATGTATATTTTCTATTAGTGTTGATAATATTTTACTAGAGCGTTAGTGCTATTTTAAAGGTATTAATACTTTCCATGGTAACTGCAGATCACATGAATTGACGTACGAATATATGAGAGTAGATCTAGTAGCCTGTCAAGTTGTAAAGTTGACAGTAGCTGACACGATCAATGGTAAACAACAAAATATATTATAAAAAATGTAATATGAACGTGACAGCAGGAAGCAAGAATAAAATATTAAAAATCAAATATTCAAAACTATTATTTATGCCTTTAGTGAGGATTTATCCATCAAGATAGCATATTCTGAAGTTTGAAGGATAGCTCAGTGGTTAGAGCATTGGCGTACTAAACCAAAGGTCGCGGGTTCGATTCCCGTGTCTAGGTGTCATTTTTCAATTTTCAGAGTAAAATATTATTTTAAGCCTCATCTGGTTAAAAAAAAACAGAGTTATCTAGGCAATTTTAACTATACCTCAGTTTTAGCTTCTGTGGTGCTGACTGACAGCTCACAGCTGACTTCTGACGGCTTTGAAAAGCTACCAGACCAAATTATGTATCCCTACGCCGAACCATATGATCTGCAAAAAACATGTCTTTAGCGGTTGTCACTATTGACAGTCAAAATTTAGGTATATACCTAAATGTTGACTGTCAGAAGTCAGCTGTGAACTGTCAGTCAGCACCACATAAGCTAAAACTGAGGTATACAGTCATTAGATTTTGTTATAGGATAAGTAAAATTATGCTATAAAACACGCAGTAACGAGTTGAAGGTCAACCAAATCGAAGTAGTTTTTTATGACGTCGTGTGGAGGTAAACTGAGAAATAAATCTCTCAACCGCCCTTGACAAGAAACATGCTACCGTTGTCACATGAAGTTGAGAATCAAAGATTTACGACCACACACACGCACACACACACACGCATACTTTACCTGGTTTATCACACACCATTCATCTGCACACCATTGCCAGCTTCACAAAATAATACTAATAATAATATGAAATACTTCAAGGTAGTCGTCCTGGAGAAATTGTTGGGAATCTTCAAGTCTCATAATTCACTATTGTATTTTTTTGTAATAAAATAAATTAAGAAAACACTCCGCAAAACCACCTCCTTTTGGTGCAAAAGAGACGCAGAAAATAGAAAAAAACTATTCACGAATTACGTTTCAAGAATTAATTAAAAAATTATTTTCCACACAAAAACCAAAGATCTACATCTACAAATGTTTAGTTACTATCTTGATTAGTTTTTAATCTTCTGATTTATAGCCTACAATACTTTGTAGTTTATAACATTAATTGTTGAAACCAAATAGAGGGGGGAGAGGGGGGAGTGAGAGAAATATTCAAGGGTGAGAGTAAAGATTGTAGTAACTTTTTATAAGATCAAGCATAAATAATACTAATCTTTTTAGTGAAAAAGGGGGGAAAATATCGTTCATATACTGTGGCAATGTGGTTGTCAAAACTTAACCAAAATGTTATCATAGAGATTATTGAATAGGTATGCATACAAAGTAAAATGTTGGCCTTCTTACGATATATATATATATATATAATCTTTAAACGTAGTGAACAAATTTAATCGAGTATTTTTAAGTTTTAACTTTTATTCTATTTGCATTAGTCCTACATATTTAATCGGAGTAAAATAAAAATTCCAATGCTATTAACTTATGTAATCAAAGAAATAAAACCTTCTTGAGTTAACTTTATCGGTCAGTGACGTCGTTATTACGAATGTGAACACGAACTTAATGGATTTGTCAGTTTATTTTTAATTTATTTTTCTTCTAATAATAATGAAACCATTTCATTCAGGGAAATTTTGGGTCACAGAAGATAACTTTCTTAAGAAAGGTTAAAAGGTAGGCTGCGAAAGTTATAGATAAGATTAAAGAATAGTTGTATACATACACAGTACCAAAATTGGTGAAAGATAAATTTGGATTTTTCTTCCACACAAATTATACCACTTGTCAAGTGGTAATTATAAATAGTTTTGTCTTAGATGGCACCTAGCATTTAATTACTGATTTAAATTATAATATTTATCATTAGGTATAAAATTACAGTCATTTATAAAAAGCTTATTTTTCAGGATTGTTTAAGCTAGGTTAATTTTAAAACTTGCAAACCCCCTTCTTGTTTGTGGAACGCATCAAACTCTCCCGTCAACTAATTCTCCAGCCAACATTGGATATTTTTAATACATGTGTAAGAAGGTTGTGTATTACTTATGATTTCATATATTGCATATATTTCCAAATAATTATACTAAAACAAGGTGTGAAATAAAATTTAACATCGTAGCTGGCTTTGGCTTAAATAAATCTTCACGTCACATAATATATTATGTAGTCAGTTAGCTATATGGTATTTAAAAATAAATAACAAAAGACAAATAAATTAATGAATATACATAAAAAAAAATAAAGCCAGTATTTAAAGAGACCTATTATTATTTTTATACTCAATAATACAAGTGAAATATAGAGGTAGTTTTTCGACGTATTGGAGAAGTGTTAAATCATATTAAAATGAGCTCACGGTTAAAAGTCAAATTTAAATTACTAAAGTCGTTAACTACATTAAAGGTGAGTAAAAAATTCAAGTATATTTAAAAAAATAAACACGTTTCTGTTCATTAACATTGCTAAATTATGAGTGTCAGTAAATCATTGCAAATAAGTCCGAGAGGGGGAAGTGGGGTGGGAGGATGCAAGACTTTAATAACGTGTGAAAACACACTTCTTAAAATAATAAACTAAAATATAAACATAAAATAACTGATGATGGTTCTCGATTTGTTTCGAGAAAATTATGATCGAGTTTACGTGTTACTTTCTAACATAAAAGGTACTTATTACACGCTTGATTAAGTTGTGTAAGCCCAGTTTTCAACTAAACAGCTTCGTGCCGCCCGCCATATTTCAGGGAGGTTGACAAATATTGGAAGCCAGGACAGTGAGAGATGTCAAGTGCCCAGAATGCACTGCGGGAACTCCCTCGGTTTAACAGGGATATGATTTACCGTGTTTGTGTGTTTGTTTGTCCTTTGCCATTTAGCTGAAGCGAGAGGCGACCTCTTCAGAAGTAAATTACATCAAACCGGTAGGACACCTTTTTTTAAATATTTAACAACGTTGACTACTTAGTGAATTAGAAGCTATTTTTCAAAGCAGATTGCATCTTAGCTTGACGCACCTAAGCACAATAAGCACTATCACACTTATACACCAATGTACGAAGTAGAAAGAGAGGGAAGTAAATGAGTAGTTCATTATGTGAGGTCTTTAGTTATCCTGCTGATAATTCCTCTCTCTCGCTTACTAAATCATCTGCACCTAGACTTTACTAACTTACTTTTCAAAATGACCCTTTTCTTGTTTCCTGATGAAATGCTACTCTTGGAGCATCGCACTATATGGAGCAGAAACCTGGTCTCTTAGGGAACGGAAAAGAAATACTTGTAGAGCTTTGAAATGTTGTGCTGGAGAAGACTTTAGAAGATCAGGTGGACAAATGAAGACGTCTTAGGAAGAGTGAGAGAAGAGATCCATTTTGGACGTGATTCTTTAGTGTAAAGCAAATAGGATCGAACACATCCATAGGAGGAGCTGTCCTCTGCATGCATAGAAGGGATGGTTAAGGGAATGAGGAGCTTAAGAAGAATGAGGATTTAAATATTGGATGACTTGAAGGAAAGAAGAAAATTTTGGGATCTGAAGGAGGACATAGAGAACACGACTCATTGGGGGGTCTAAGATCACTGACAAAAAGAATAAACCTGTCATAAAACAAAACACTTAATATTAATAATATTCTTTATAGGTATGTGCTTCCACATTTTTTGTAATCTACATAGAGACAGGAAGACTCCTCTTGACTATTTCCACGAATAAACCAAATTACTTAAAGTTGTTGTTTAAATGATTTTTTTAAATGAATTTACAAAAAAGGTTACTTCATGACCCAAAAAAAAAGCTTTATGTCAATGCGTGACTCTTTAAGGAGTTATTTAACAACTCAAAACTAAACAAATTAAACTACATTGACATGGGAAATCAGATTTAGGCTTGCTGCTACCCCACCAGTCGTTCTTAATTTGTTTTCACCTTTTGAATATAGTAAAAATTAAAGGTTTGGTGGTTGGATTTCTTAACTAAACTTTTCCAAACACAAGGATTTATATAAATGCGATACTTGTATTCAATTAACTTTGGACTGCAACACCAAAAACTAAATAATGGTTTCACAACCTTTTTCACTTCAAGACACACTTAGTGGGATACAATATTTTTACGGCACACTTGTATAAAGGCTGTGGTATATAAAACATTATTATATTAAAATTAGATAAAAATCAAAATTATTAATACCAAGATGCAGTTGACAATATAGGTGTATTCCTCCATCGATGCCCTCATCTACTTGCAGAAGAAATAGCCTGTTTACTTTAATTCTTTCAACAACATTTTGATTGATGTCCTCAAACATTTAATAAATACGTTGGCTTATCATATTATTGGTCAAAGTCACTTTTGAAATTGTGCTTTTTAGATTATTTTACTTGCATGATTTAAATTATGACCTGAAAAACTGTCCCAATTATATTTTCACCAATAAAATGTGGCTTAATATTTTTGTGATCATTCAGCAAATTTGAATCAAGCCTCAGGTGTACTATCTAAAGCTTAAGCCCCTTTTTCCAATTTAGTGTCTGCCTTTTACTGTGATTTTAAAATACGTTCGAAATAATATGATGGATTTTGGGATACATCTGGATGTTTGGTGGTTGGATGCCGCTTCATTTTGCTGGGAACCCTTGTTTCACTGAACAAGCATTCTCCACTAAATAAACAGAGATAAACTGGTTGTTCAGAGTCTTCATCTAAAGTAAAACCGAGAGCTAATTAGTAATTAGCTATCTTTATTTTGCTATAACACTTTTGGAGGCTTATTACTGTAACTAGTAGTCAGTTTATCAGGAAATTGTTTGTAAAATTAAATCCTTGAGAAATGTTGGAAGCACACTTCATACATTTCGCGGCATACTTATTCGGAACCACTGCACTAAATATTCCAGACTTAACATGCATCAAGTGCAGTTTGATACTAACATACCTACCTACCTACCTAGACTATAATAGAATGGGCCAGTTTTATACGTAAATTTGACCCATCCATTTGGGTTTCAGTAGGTGTCATCTTATTTTATATATATATATATATATATATATATA